>SSNS01000196.1:252972-291875 GCA_006937985.1 Aphyosemion australe | reverse complement strand
AACAACTCTAACCTGTACAATCACATTTAAAACATCTGAACATTTGTTTGCAGTCTAAAATATATACAAACACATATAGCGTTTAAGATCAATTGTGATTTCTTTCAATTAAACAAGAAGAAAGTCAATATAACTGGTATGACGCCTGCTGAGAAAATATAAAATATCATAAAAGAACTGCTCTGAAAGGGACAGATAAAAATGGAGGAACCTTACATTTTCACTGATAAAATGTTGTCTTTCTAGTTTTGTTTTGGTTCAAATTAAATGACAAATTCAGAACATGCAGAGACACTAAATTATATTTCAGTTCCTGTTTGATTTATTTAGACGTCAATAGAATGTTTCTATTTTAGTTCTATTTACCTTTAAAGCTGGAATATTTTAGTTTAAAAATGAGATCTTTCATTCATCCCAAAAGAGTTATATAATGTTACACATTTAAGTTTTGCTTTACCTCATGGTAACTATAATATGTAAAAGAATAACATGATAGGAACTGTTCTCACATCACACCCTAGTCACAGGCATCTCAAGGGAGTAAAAACTAACTTTTTGAAGTAAGAAAGGTTTTTATGCTGAAAACGCTGCAATGTAACATGTGTTAGTGTATTATGGCTAATGCTTCAATTCCATCAACGTTAACCACAGAATGAAATAAGGTGTGTGTACCTGGAGTCCGTGGTGAAGTGATGACTCTCACTGCACAAGCGGGAGCTGGAAGTTGGAGTCCAGCTTTGTGTCCTTAGCCAAAGGTCGAGTCTCTCTGGATCACCTAGAGGAAAACTTCACACAAAAATATATAATAGAATTAATAATAATTATACTTGATGAACACATAGGTTTGAGGCACTACGTATTTCTGCTAGTAAAATTATAGCTGTTGATATATTTAGTTTCAATTGGGACTAGTAAGAATATGATCTGGACTAGGATTAATTATATTGTTGCTATGTAAAATAGTTATTACTAGCAGGTGTGGCTGTTGATTAAAGGATAAAACGTTTGCCAAGTGGACTCGGGTCTGCTCACTAATAGATGCCATGAACGACGAGATTACTGGTATTTACATGTTTAGTGACAAACCTGAACACGTGTTACAGTTAGCTCTGCTGCTGTTTACTTTGCCCAAATGCAGCCAAAACCGGTATTTTATTAGTTCACAAACTCTGAGGTGTTTTGTAAACAAAGTTTGTGAATGATGCAGCAGACGCCTGACGTGACCCGCAGCAGCGGGGGGAACAGGGCTTTGCGGCTCATAACAGACTTTTTAGCACCGAAAAAGCTATTTCTTACCCTTTTCTTCGTACCCTGCTCTACTCCAGTCTTGATTTCATAACTAATTATTATCACAGAAGGACCCGCTGGATCCCAGACCCAAAGCAGAGCTCTCACGCGACTAGCATAAAGTAGGTCTGCTCCATAGCAAAGCCAGACAACACCGCCGGTCCAGCAGCTGGTCTCTGTATTAGGAGGAGCTGACCCTCTCAGAGCAGCCGTGTTTATTAAAGACGAAATAATCGCTCTCTAGTTTTTAACTGAGCAACAAACAGCGTTACAACAAGCACCGTATTAAACCCTAATAAATGTCTAATGTCACGGTAAAGAGTATATGTTTATGCCAAAGTTTAAACGATGGCTAACTAGCTACTTTGCTAAGCTAAACTAGCTTCAGAGCGTCAGTAGTCGAAAATATAAAAATATAACTTTACTTCCCGATAAAAATGGAGCGGAGAGTTCTTGGACCCTCTGTTGTATTGTTCTGCCCAACAATATCAAAATTAACATTCCAACATACTACCCAAACTGCACAAGAACTGGCCGAGTGACGCCCAGTGACTATAAATTACGCCGGGGATGAAGGGCCCTGTGTCCTTCCGGTCTTTCCCTGGAGCAAAAAGGCTAGTTAGCTCCTCGGCTCTTCCGACAATCCAAAAGACTTCCGCATATCCAAAAGACGCGCCCCTAATTATTCTCAATTTCAAGCTTTAATTACATTTAAACGGATGTAGTACAAAAAAATTCACCCCCCTCAGAGGTGTCATGGCTGATAACTGGACCTATTAAACCTAAAATGGTTCGTTGTACCAGGCTGTAAGACGTTCTATTTCTGCTGTGAAACTGGCATTTTTAACATGGGAGTCGATGAGAATTTACTCACTTCTGAGACCACCCCGAGTGGATGAGGGGATAACTGCAACTTTTTATCACTTCCTGGAGTTTTAGGAACTAAAATTCTGTCTCCTCCCTTGGTTGAGCTATTGTGCCCATGATGGTGGAGGTTGTGGGGGATGGGTGTGATTCCTCAAACATTGCAAAAAAGCTGTTTAGCTGCTCTGCTGTTTGTTGTCTACAGCAGGAGGGGCTTTGGGCTTGTAGTTGGTAATTTGCCTAAACCCTCTCCAGACAGAAGCAGGGTTGTTGGAGGAGAAACGCTGCTCCAGACCTGTATGGTATTTAGCTTTAGCCTTTTGCACGTCTTTGCTAAACACATACTTGCAACGCCTGTAGCTTTCACGATCTCCTGCTTTGTAGGCCCTCTTATTTCCCTCCTCAGATGCCTCAATCTGGCTGTGAAACAGGGTTTATCATTGTTAAAAGTCACCCTGGTGCATGATGGAATGATCACGACGTGGTCAGAGAATCCTAAAGCCACCCGTGGCACCGGCTCCACTTACTGTCAGTGACCCAGTGTCCTCAGTGTCCTCTGCCCAGTGTCCTCGTTGGGCATTTAATAAACTGTTTGTACTTTGGTAGCTCCTGGGACAGATTTCCTTTGTTAAAATCCCCCAGGATGATCAATAGAGAGTCCGGAAAGGTTCACTCAACATTCAGAATCAGATCCGCAAGAACGCACTGAGCTTCGTGCGGGGCCACGCATGGTGGAATGTAGACAGTGGCCATAATGAATGAAGCGAACTCATGTGGAGAATAGAAAGGCTTACAGTTTATGAAGAGGTATTCCATGGAGGGAGAGCAGTGTTGGGAGGTCACAGTCACATCTGTGCACCAGGCGTTAATGTAGAAACAGATACCTCCACCTCTTGTCTTTCCTCCTGAGAGTCCCCGTTGTCTGTCCGCGCAGAGGAGCTGGAATCCCTCCAGGTGGAGTGCTACGCTCGTTGAGCCATGTCTCCGTGAAGCACTAGATAAAAGAGGTTGAAAAGTCCCTGTTTCTCTGCGTCAGCAGTGCCAGTTCATCCATCTTGTTGCAGAGTGAACGAACTTTAGAGAGGAAAATCCCAGGTAGGGGTGTCCGTGCACCACGTCTCCGAAGGTGCACCAGAACCCCTGTCCGCTTTCCTCGTCATCGGCGTCTCACTCTTTTCGCCAAAAAGGTAACTAAATCCACTGCAGGTGCTAAAAATACTGGCAGTAGATCAGCAGGAGTGGTTGTCCTGATGTTTAGGAGTTCTTCACGTGTGTAGGAGCATGCAGACATACAATTTACACACAAAAACAAACAAAATATACTGCACCAAATCACATGGGCGACTATGCATGGCGCCATCTTGATTGTGAAGCTTGTGGTGGCAAAAAATGCACAGTGTGGTCCTGGCATTATGCCTGTTAACTCTGTTTGGAACGAGGTGCAAGTGCTTTTTTAGTAGCTCCAAAGCTCTTTGGATGAAACCATTGGACATTAAGGGTCTCTGCGCCAAGTTCTTGAGCGAGTGGAAACATTGTATGAGAGTGTACACTCACCAGCCATTTTATTTTTTCACCAGATCAGTGGCCTAGTGGTAGAGTGTCTGCCCTGGGACTGTGAGATTGGGGTTAGAATCCCGGTTGGGTCATACCAAAGACTTTCAAAAAATGGGACCCAATGCCTCCTTGCTTGACACTCAGCATTAAGGGGTTGGATTGGGGGGTTAAACCACCAAATGGTACCCAAGCCTGTGTCTGCAGCTCACTGCTCCCCCAGGGGTCAAATGAGGACAAATTTCACACACACCAGTGTGTGTGACAACTAGTGGTATTTTAACTTTAACTTTTATTGGGTACACCTGGCTAGTAATGGGTTGGACCCCCTTTTGCATTCAGAACTGCCTTAATCCTTCGTGGCATAGATTCAACAAGGTACTAGGAATATTCCTCAGAGATGTTGGTCCATATTGACATGATAGCATCACGCAGTTGCTGCAGATTTGTCAGCTGCACATCCATGATGCGAATCTCTCATACTATGCAACTTTTTTATATTTTTTAAATCATTTTCTTGAGCAAGTATGTACTAAAATGACCCTTTACAGCGTTAATGAAATGTCCCTACTGCCCTCTGTGGCCAGAATACCACACTTGCAGCTTCAGAGGGCCAGTCTGGTTTCTGTTGGACTTAGAAAAGATGGAGCTGACATGCCTGGCGCTGCAGTCTGCTTCCAGCATGTTTTAGATCTTGAACACAGCTGATTTGTTTGATTTAGTGATGAACCGCTCCTGTACAAACTAATGAAGGCTGAGGAGACATTTCAGCAGTTAGATTAAGGTGTTAAAAAATCGAACACAGGAGATAAGTTTCACTTTGATTTCACTAACGGAACACTAGGGGGTACTAAAAGCAAGCCAAAACTGCCAAAGTGTGCTTTTAAAAATGATGATCCGTGTCTGGTTTCTGCCGCTGTACTCTAGCTGCATCAGACAGTGCATCTCAATGTTCAGAACTGGGCCTTACTCAGAAAGGCTCTGGACAGTTTTATGCACAAGATAAAGGTAGTGCTTCCAAGGCCAAACCTCGTGGCAACGTCTTTTTCTATAGGTGTGGCAAAGATGGTAATTTCCAGCATAAATGTTCTAACCCAGAGAAACTTATGTGGCATTCCTAGGTGGGTGGTGAGACTGACCGTTAACATTAAAACTCCAACAACGCCACCTTGGGAATGGCACCCAAGGAGTTAATTTAAAATCTCCGCAAGACACGTAGATTCATTATTGCGCAGGAAGTTAAGAGTCATGGTTTGGGTGGTTAAAAATAATAATTTATTACAATAAATGAAATGAATCTCTGCTTTAAACTAATCTTAAAACCCTATAGTCAGGACTTACCAGTGGGGTGGGGGCCCACCAGTGGCCACTCCACCCACCACCATGTCACCCACTGTGAACACACACACACAGTGCTGCAAACCAAAAAGACACACAGAAAACTGGAGGTGCCACTGCTGCAGGGAGACCGTCACACCCACTGCACTGTAATAAATGACAACCTCAAAAAGTTGTTTCAATTTATTTTTACTATTTCACTCAAGTCTCTCTTTTAAGTTTTCATTGTTAAACTCAATTTTGTCAGTTTTGATGACAAAAACTAAAATGTGTGTGTTATTTCAACAAATTGTTATATTGTCATTCATTCAGTCAACTTAAAACTGCAATTTATAGATTTAAAAAATGACCCCGCCCACTGCAAAAGCTGCAGTGGGTGAGGTGCATTGTGGGTAGTCATGTTCTTAGTAATTTTGTTCTATTTTGGGGCGTTTATGTATGTTTATTGTGGGTAGAGGGTTATGTAGTGTTGTGTGTTGTGTTGTTCTTAGTTATTCTTTGTTCAGTGTTGCAAAGGTGGAGTTATTTGTTATTGTCATGTTGGCACCGTAAGTGAGGAGGACGGTTGAAAGAATGGGACCGCTGTGCCGTTCAACTGTTCTTCTTAAAGTGGTGGCTTGTACTACTACTACTACTGTTGTCAGCTCCTTGAGTTCAACTCTCACTGGCTACCTGCAGTAAAGCAGTGTATGAGAGGCACAAGTTAGCTAGCTGGCATCTTTTGATGTCGCTGTTAGCTTCCTGCTCCTCTTCCTGCCATGTGGCTGTACATAGTCTTCTAACTTAAATATGTAAGTTAAGATAAGGTAGAATTGTGTGTATATTAAACAAGAGAAAATGTGTTTTTCGAATTGCTAATCTGACATAGTTTGTTGTTTCAACTCACAATATTAATTTCAAACAATGCATTGTTATTATTTATGTTATTTGTACAACTTGACATTTAGAGTTGAAAGAAGGTAGTTGGTTAAGTTGACTTGACTCATGTTTTTAAGGCAGCCGGTGAACTTTCATTTTTAAGTTTAACTGGCTTAAGATTTATTACAGTGTGGAAGCCCAGCTGAAATAAAACAGAAAAATAATTATTAATTAAAACATGAACGATAATTAAAAGCCCAACGTGACATCTTCTACTACCCCCCCCCCCCCCCCCCCCCCAAAGTTCTCCTGTGCGTTGGATGCTCCTCCAGGCGCTCCAGCGCCATCGCTGTGGTTACGTTGACCCAGGGGCCAGTAAGAGCTTCCACTGGCAGCTCTGTGGTCTTTGCTCCAGGCCAGACAGAGATGTGGGGACTCCTCCAGTTAGTGTCCATCTGTGTGCTACTTCTCGCGCACTCTAGGCCAGAGGAGCGAGCAAGAGATCTGCCCCAATCCAGGCTATAGCTAGGTACGGCGCCCACCAGCACCCTTTTTCCCTTGGCTCCGAACTGCGCACAGGACAACACCGCTCCACCTGAGGGCAGACAGGAATGCCCCAAACTCCTCCACCCTCTTGGTCTGATGGAGGGGCAGCCATCAGTCATTTATCATAAGTCATGTGTCTATTAGCTGACAAACACAACATACCTGGTGGAGGGGCAGCCATCAGACATTAAATCACACCTGCCCTGGTGAGCCTTTTAAAGGAGGCTGCCAGGGCCCTGATTGACTGACCCCTAATCAGGTAAGTGGCAGCAGGTGGAGCACTCCACCCTGCTACACTTAGAAAAGTGAATAATTGCTTTCTAAAAACACGACAACCAATGGGAAACACCCCAGGAGCTAGGGATGGGTACCTTTGACATTTGAATCGATACGGTACCAATTCCCGGTACCTATGAATCGATACCGGTACTTCACGGTACCTATTTTCGATACTTTTGAGTGTTTAATAATTATTTAAATCTCATTTTTAATTAAAAATTTATTTTTTCTCAATATATAACCATATTTGATAAACATAACAATAAATAACATACAACTGTTTGTATTTTGTCATCGTAGTGTTGTACAAAATTCTTCAATATGAAAACCTTTAACCACAACTGTTTCTAAATGATGCAGAAACTAAAACCCAGCTCCATGTACTCCTATTCCTCTCCTTTCCCCTCTGGACAAATTGTGTGATGGTGCGTCCTTGTAGTATTAGAAACTGCTGTGAACTAAATTTACTGTGTATCTTTATTCATTTTGCCGTTCTTTTTCAAAGAGTTGATTTTTCCTACTCGGAAGTCGGAATTTCCGAGGAGGAAGTGAACGCACCATTAGCTGATAGCAATGTTAATGCTAGCTAAAATATCAAGCTAACACTATCTTAAACATAAACGTTTATTTTGCTGCTGGAGCACATTAAGATGATGATGCCTCACTTAGATCGTTGTCGCTGGTTTCATCATCACCCAATCACCCACTGCATTTAGTGAAGTGAAGCCAAACTTTATAGCGCGTTCGCTTTCTCCTAGTCGAAATTTCCAAGTTCCGAGGAGAAAGCGAACGCACCATTAGCGGAACAGGAGCTAAAATATCAAGATAACGTTATGTTAAACAGTTTATTTACCTGCTGGAGCAGATGATGCCAATGATGCCTCACTTATATCATTGTTGCTGGTTTCTTCATCACCCAGATAGCCATCCCATTTAGTAAAGTGGACCCAAACTTTAGAGCTCTTCCTCTGTGCCATGCTGCTTGCTCTGTTTACAGCTTGCCTGTAGCGACTAGCGACTTTCTGCTCAATCACCGGTGAAACACTTCTCAAGGGGGGAACACATATCGACATAACACCAGCGCTGCTGTCTATCTTGGCAAATTGCTGTCTCGCAAGTTCTCGTTAGGTCAGGTACCGAAACAAGGCACCGTTTCTTGTCACGTGAATCGGTACTCGGTCGGTTGGACGGAATTCGGTCGGTGCCTTAAAAAGTACCGGTTCCGGTACCCATCCCTACCAGGAGCTCAGTAGAAGAACGGCCTATTGCTCCAAAGAATTTACGTTCCCCTCCCTCTGATAAGGTTAAAGAAGCTGATGTTTATTTACTGGATGGTTTACTTGGAACTAGCTCACTGTGCAAATTGAGGGCATTTATGCCAAAGCTTTGACATTGGGTCTCAAGGTACCTTACTGTGTCGTTCCTTTTATGACAAGCATCTGAAGCACCTGCCTCTCACCTCTATTGATTGCCTTGAAATTTAGGGCCTCAGCGCAGAGCAATATCCATATTGTCATGTTTTCGCCTTCCGGTGTGATGGAGGTGTGTGACTACATGCAGATAAACAACAAAAAGGGATCTCATTTACGAATTTTAATTCTTCCAGCAACAAGTAAGTTACACTGACTGCTTAGTTGAAGTAATATGAAGCACGCTGTTGTTTTTCAGTCTCTAGCTCTGGCACAGACAGCATTTATCGGTGTCCATGCGGCGAGCTGCGAGAGACAACAGTACAACAGGAAATCACACATGCATTCTCGTGATAACCTTATCTAGCTGGCTGCATTGCATTCACTGACCTAACAAAACACAAAACCTGTTCACAGACTGATAGAGTTTAACTGCCTTAGACCATCCCCCTTTTTAAAGAAATGGAATCCCTTCAGTACATGTAATATAGCCAAAACTGAACAGAATGTAAGTAGTTGCAATAACTCAACTACTGAAAACTTTATGCCATAAGAGCAAGAGAACACAAACTAAATAGAGTTTAGTGTAAACATTTAACTGTAACTCTGTGTGTCTGAATCTTTCTGGTCTATTGACTAAACGACCAGTAGATGTTTTAAAAGTCTTTCTTGAAGGGTCCGAATCATCCCATCTTCCTGGCGCCCTTGATCCTTGGATCAAGGGGGTTGGAACACTTCACTTAGATCATTTGGAAGTGGCAGCATGGGCACCAGGGGAACATCCTGTTCAATTGGTGATGACTCTGAGTCTTGGCACTGCTGCAGGAGTCTACTTCTTTGGCATAAAACCCAGACTGGTAGCACGTCAGTGTTATATGGTTTCAGTCTGTCATGGTGCAGCTGTAGAAACAGCTGCACCATGACTACGCTTAGGTCCTTGGATCTCATACAGTATAGGACCACAACGGGCTGCAACAATCAAAGTGTCAGCGAGGAGGGGATTGGGGGTTTTCGCCGGAGATCCACATGCAGAGAGAGGAAAGCTTGAGCTGAGAGGAGTCGGGAACATGCGAGGAGCCGGAGCAGTAGAGGCCGGAACCTCTGTTGAAGGAGAAGAACGTGAGATGGAGATGAGACTGGATTTGAACTCTTAACGTTACTAGAAGCTGAGATGTGAAACACGAGTCAGGAGCTCTGGTCATGGCAAGACGATGACTGAGCGCTGAAGTGGTGAGTGGAGCAGCTATTTGACTGGTTGGTGGTGGTGACAGTCCAATGACGGGGAAGGGAGCTAATCACGTCCAGATGGAGCGTGTCTAGCATGATGAGGAACTGACAGGACGATAATCTGATTCATGATTAATTAAACATTCAAGGCTTTAAATTCATAATTAAAATAAGCAAGAGGGAGTCTTTAATTTTACTTATCCTGTGAAAAAGAAGGTTTGTTACTGAGGAAAGAGAACTAAGTTTTATTAAACTGGAAGTGTCCCTGGGAGTCTACTGTGTAGAGGAGAGCTGCAAAACAAGTTTGTTATTCTTCTAGGCAGCCTTTCGCTTTGGCTACAGATGCAGCTGTGCATTGTCTGAATGTGTAAACAGGCAAATGTTATTCTATGAGGAGACATCTTGTCTGGTTATAGCTTTTGCAGGAGGGTGGAAGTTCTGTTGATCAAAGGTTGCCAGACATGACCTTTCGTTCCTACACATAACCTAGGAAGATTGTGGTGGATTGATGGAATGAGCACTTTTCCAGTTTACAGTAAAGGTGGTTCTGAAGCAGACACTGGAGAATGGCCCGGACATGCTGGATGTGGTCCACCTCGAACTTGGAATAGACAAGGATGTCATCCAGATAGATGAATACCCAGTGTCCCAGCATGTCCCGGAGTACGTCATTGAGGAATTGCTGGAATACTGATGGACTGTTGCAGAGTCCAAAGAGCAGATTGTAAGCATTCCGCAGATCAAGTTGGGTGAAAATGAGAAAGGCTTGAGAAAGTGAGTCCAGTATGGTGTTCAGTAAGGGGAGTGGGTGTCGGTCCTTGATTGTGACCTGGTTCAGTCCTCAGTAATCGATGCAAGGACGAAGGGTCCCTTCCTTCTTTTTCACAAAGAAGAACCCCGCTGAGGCAGGAGAGGTGGACGGCCTGATAAATCCCTGGTCCAAGGCCTCAGAAATGTAGAGGTCCATCTGTTTGGTCTCAGTCGGGGAAAGAGAGAATATGTGTCCATTAGTGATGCGCGGGTTGTCTTCCAACCCGCGGGTACTGCAGGTTACCCACGGGTCGGGTCAATAAATTATTAATTCAGTGCGGTGCGGTTTGGGGCAGGTCCATCAAATATATATATTGTTATAGAATTTCTATGTCCTGTACTGCTGCTCCAGTTCCTTTGCTCCTCATCTCACACTCACACACACATACACACACACACACACATCATGTAAAAACACACACTGCCTTGTCTCACACTTTAAATAAACTCTGTTGGTAGCCGCTCGGGGCAGACTGTACTCTGTCCTGAGTTGGTCTGTCACCCTTTGCAAACGGTTATATGTGTGGTTCATTTGTCTCTCTCTTATCTATTCAGCTTTCAGGTAATTAGGTTGGTTGAGAAAATCCCTAACATAAATTGGTCCTTCGAGCGGAGCCTGGGGGTCTTCTCTGTCGATGCCAAATGCCACCGAGGGACATTGCAGCGCCCTGCTTTCGCTGGAGGTCGGCGCCTGGGGTCTGACGTCGCCAGGGAGCCACTGGGTCAGCGAACTCAAGCTTCTGAGCTGGGGAGATCTGGTGAGACAATCTTGTTTGTTTCTAGATATAAACACAGAGGACAATAAATTATGGCTTTTGAGCGGTATGCCTTATTTAAACGCAGCTATTGGGTGGTCTTTGAGCGTTTTTCCAATAATTAAACGCAACTCTGGTGTTGATGATAAGGGCTTGAGCGTTAGTCCAGAAAGAAAACGCAGATAGGGGCTTGAGTGTTAGTCCAGAAAGAAAACACAGATAATAGTTAAACAGCTGTGTTGATACGCCAGTAAGATAACTGTGGAGAGTTCTAAATTGGGGTTTGTCCACCGCACGGACTCTGAATTGTTTCGGATTGTTTTTGAGCGTTTTTCCGTGAATTAAACGCAACCTCCAGTTATATAATTGTTGGTCTGTCTGTCTGTCTATTTGTTTGTTCATTGGTTTGTTTACTGTTGGATGTGTGAGAGAGTGAATGGACTTATAACCTCCTTGTAGTGAAGGGGGATTATAACTCATTTTGCACATACACATCTCCTACGGTGGTCAGAATTTTACAGAGGTTGGCCATCGCACCATAAATTGAGTCCCGCTGTGTTTTGGTGCACAGTTGAAGGCCGGGTTCACAAGCCTAATTGTGCATATGCCTTTGAGTAAAGACGGTGCATTTATGGAGGCAAAAAACGCCTCAATGTGGTGAAATGTCTAGGAAATGGATTAAACGCCATGGCTTTTCTGGTAATCTGAAGGTCGCAGAAATATTATAGCTGCAGGGTGATCTTAAAATTGAGATTATAAGAGAAACAGACAAAGGCTGATAGAACAAACTGAACCTAGAATATGACTTATCAGAGTTATGGCTACAACAAGCTTCCCGTAGGGCAGATGAGAGAGAAAGAAAGCTGTTCTTTACAGAGGTTGTGTCAGCCTCGAATTAAAGCTGATATAACGTCCCTATATAGGAAAAGCTTAATTTGGCCCCAAATTGACGTTTTGTGCTATGTAATTTGAAATAGAAAGGACCACACGTGAAGATTGATAAGTTAAGTGGCAAAATTATCCACGGAAAATTAACAAAAAACCCTTATTTCGGCATAGTGAATAGCACAAACGCGTAAGGATAATTACTTAGTTCCGCAAATAGCTCTTAACTTGAAAAATAAATGAAAAGATAATGAAAAGTGAAAAATAAATAATTACAAGAGAATTCAGTACGAATAAATTAAGTTCATCTGGAGCGGAGCAAAATCGGTTGGAAAATTAAAGTAAACATTATAATACAGCAGCATAAAGGAGGTTTGGAAATTAGTTAAACTTTGGACAGTTAAATGGTTAAAGTAATATATAATATATAATATGAAGTAATATAAAATAATGCAGGAGACCGGTAGTTCTAATCCTAAATTTGAACGACAAAAACACAGATAATTCAAAAAGTTGATCTAAAGAGTCACGCTGTCCAAGTTTTAAGGAATTCATTTGAAAATTAGGTTGATAAATACATATGTGGTCTATAACAGAAGGTTAATTCTTATGGGTTAGATGTTTTATTTGTTTTATTTTGAATGACATTAACCCCTTATCAAGCGGGGTCATTTTGGCAAAATCGCTTGTAATTTGACCTCTCCAAATTAGAATCATTGCTGTTATTGAACCCTGTGGAGTATAAATATATTTTTGGTCTCTTAGTAAAGCTACCACTCTCTAGTTTCACCCATAGCAGTCAGAATTGCTGTAGGTATGACAGATAAAAAATGATGCCCCTTAGAACTCACAGAAAAAAATGTTTTTTTGTTTCTCGCCTACATTTTTTTGTGAAAATAAGGGTGCCTATAGCTCCAGTAGGTAGTTGGGGACAGAAACACACTGTGTGCCAACAGAATAACTTGTTGACTACTCACATTTCAAATTTGAAAAGAATATCTGTAAAAATACATTTTTTACACCATTTTTTGTGTGGGTATGTCCAGGCGCTTTATAGGAGGACCTTTGGTTTATCCAAACCTATCCAAATTGGACACATTTGGGAACGTATGGAAAAAGTGCAATAACTTTTGAATGCTTCAACCCACAGATATCAATTAGGGCTCTACTGATAGCTTACACCTAGAGGAATCTGTATCTACACACAAGGTCACTCTATTAGTTATGGAAATTCATATTCCATAATTAAAACCATAAAATATACACGTTTCAATATAAAAATTGTCAAAACAAGTGTTATGGGTCAAAAATCTATATTTTTTTATATAATCCACACAAACTACATACATTAATTTGGCCCATAAATTTTCAAACATGTAAAAGAAACTCATAAAGAAATTGCAAATGCTTTGAGACATTTCAGAAACTTCATTGAGACATCCTTTTGGTTTATGCTGCCAACAGAGTACTGATTGATGATGTCAATTTTTCAGAGTTTACCCAGATGTTTGAACACACTTTGAGCCCAAATGGGGCAGGAAGAGATACACAAAAATGATCAAAGAGTATTGCAACCAGCCCTACATTCTTCTTTCCCAGACACACAAAAGACTGGGAATTTATCACGTTCACAAAGCACAAAAACAGTAAGAGAACTTAAAAACAATAAGACTGTATGTTAAGTTTGTTTTGACATATGGCTCAGCCTCATTAACAAATGAAATGACAACTCCTCAAACGCCTTCGTAGCACATTACGCTATATTCCTGAACAGAGAATGAAACATCAGAACAGCAGAAGTGCATGGAGTGCTTCTAAAGTGTAGGAAGAATGTTAGTACCTCCGGTGCTCTTCAGCACTTGGATACAGTATAGCAAAAAAAGAGGCGTCTGCGGCACTCAGGAGGATGAAAATAGTTAAAAAGCCTTTATTTTGCCATGGCTGAATTAAATAAAAACATGTCTGCTAGTTTCAGCCACACTGGCCTTCGTCAGGACTTTATCTGTCCTGACGAAGGCCAGTGTGGCTGAAACTAGTAGACATGTTTTTATTTAAGTTCAGAACAGCCACATGAAAAGGGCAAAACCAAGAATAATCTCCATTTGGTTTGTGCCAAACAATTTTTACCTTGCAGAGGTCTTTTTCCCTTGTTTACTGGGACACTTTTTCCTCCTCTTCTATTCCTGAGATTACACAAGCCACTGCACCACGTGACCCTCATGGTCAAACAGGCAACGGAAAGCCTGGCGGACTTTAGATTCCCTCACCTTCATATTTGAACAATTTTCAGGCTTTTTTATTTCTTGTCAGGTGTTTATTTTGTGCTTGCTGATCCCCGCGTAGTCTGCTACATTTGGCTATATTAAACCCTGGGAGAGAAACAGCAGTTGTGGGGAGAAAAAGGTGACGAAATCATGTCACGTAATATAACAGGACCTTTGCCTGGGCTAAAATTTGCTGCTTCTAAACAGAAATGGAGAAAGTCTTATATTTCTGGCTGCAAAATGACTGTATTTTCAGCCATGGCAAAATAAAGGCATTTAAAAATTTTCATCCTCCTGAGTGCCGCAGAACCCTCTTTTTTTGCTAAACTACATACATTATTTACAGACTGTTTGAACACAGCTCAAGTCTTTCTATGTGCCACTGATTGTAGCAGTCCCTAGTTGGCAGAAAGCACAAGGGCATGTCACATGTTGAACATTTGACAGGGGTTTTTGCTTGGCACTTTCTGCACCTCAGTCGGCCATGTGTTTTGTCCCCACCGCTGCTGATGTACACCAAACGATGATGGTTTTCTGTGTTCTGTTCCTCCTGCGCTGCGCTGACCTGGTTGATCCCGCAGCTGCTAGCTCCAAGACTAGGGTTACCCTGAATGCCTTCTGGTGCATAGGATGCCTTCTGGTGCATAAGAGCTACTGCCTTTGCCTTGCACTGTGCCTTGTACAGTATGAAGGCATTGACAATGGCAATGTCCACAAAATGATAGAAGAAGGTCTTATACCATTTCTTTGTCTTGTGGAGAACCTCATAGTACCCAATCAGTGCGTCTGACAGGTCGACTCCCCCCATGTTCCTAAAAAGATTGCAAATATATTAGTAATGTACAAATCATATTTCAAGAAGGGATAAAGACATATTATATTATACATACTTGTTGTAGTCTTTGATGGTTGGTGGAATGGGGACATCTTTCACAGTCCAATGGCCTGCCTCATCTTTTACCCTACGCATCACTGTCTCTTCTCCATGGGCGGTGTGCATGGTGGAGCACATGAAGACGTCACGAGTATCTCTCCACTGTACAAAAAGCAGGGGGTCTTCCCGGATCCATCTGATACTGCCTCTGGGAGCTTTTGTGTCCAGGATATTGTTGGCTGATCTGGGGTAACCCTGTCTGTTTGTCCTGATAGTGCCACAGGCTGTTATGTTTTTCTTCAGAAGATCCTGAAACAGAACTGGGCTTGTATAAAAATGGTCAACAAAGAGCTTGTAGCCTGTGCCCAATAAAGAGGTGTTCACAAGAGTCATAACAGAGTCATAACTCAACCCCTTTTTGCTTGCCTGTGTGATTTTGCCCTCATAAACAAAAAAGTCCAATGTATAGCCTGTTAGAGAATCTGCAAGCACAAACAGCTTGTAGCTCCACCGAACAGGTTTGCTTTTCAAGTATTGCTTGAATGTCACTCGAGCTTTAGAAGCAACCATTCTCTCATCAATAGAGATATGCGTGTTAGGTTGGTAGTTCTGGCGGCATGCATTTTTAATGTCTATTTAGAGGGGCTTGATCTTGCCCAGGCAGTCAAAATCAGCAGTGCCTCTTTTTCTTTCATTTTCAGCATCATCTTCTGGACTGCTTAGATGAAGCCCATGAACAATTGCAAAAAATTTCCGACCTTACAGAACTGATTTAGGAAAAGGAAGACTATATAACCTTCCTTTTCTCCAGTAGTCAGTGAGTGCAGGTCCTTTCAAGAGGCCCATGTAAATTTCAATGGCCAGAAAAGAGAAGATGTCTTCAACTCCAATGTCTGTCCATGTGCTGTATGTGGATCTGCCATGCACATTTGTATTGGAAATAAGAGTCAGTAACACAGAGCTTGTAAAAAACTGCTGAAATAGTTCAAGCGCAGTGTAGTCTGAGGTGGGAATTATCTGGGGTCCAGGAGTCCTTGCAGGACAAAATGGGGGAAGAGTAGGTGTGATGTCTGGATCTTGAGTATCAAACCATTTCCCCTCTGCAGGTGGCGGCTCTCTAGAACAAGCTCCACGTCCCTTTCCTCTGCTCCTCCCCTGTCCTCTGCCTCCTCTGCTTCTCCCTCGTGCCCTGCCTCTTCTGGATCTTGTCTCCAATCGAGGAGTCTTGGAGGAAGGACCTGGTTCTGATGAAGGGGCTATAGATGGTCTAAAAAGTAAAATCCACAGCAATAAATTATTACAATATTATATATAATATGTAAAAGGTAAAAACTACTTTTTCAACATTTTACCTACAGTATCATTTTACTGATGTTCTTAAGTGTCTGTGTACAGGAGTTGGGTGTGTGTGTGTGTGTGTGTGTGGGGGGGTTGTAATGAATATGACAATGCTTTTAAAATGGTGTGGGAGGAATGGGAATGAGGGTTATATAGGGTCATTTTAACCTGTAAAGCACTTTGAGTTGCACTTTGTGTTGGAAAAGCCCTTTATAAATAAAGTTTGATTTGATTTGATTTGAGATCTTATTTACCTTCTTATGCTGAAGTTTCGGCCATCGCTGTGGCCTTCTTCTGAGCTAAGCTGCTGAACAGCAGCTTCACTTCTGCTTCCGTTTATGCGCGGGCAGCAGGGGACGACGATATCGCCCCCTGCTGCCCGCGCTGTCCTCCTCAATGACGCAGTCCCATGCGTGGTCCAACGTGTACACCCCGTCGTCCCTGTTTATGGTCCCATGTCCACGTCTCCTTATTTCGATAGCTTCCCTTATCCATCTCTTGTATTTCTGTTGTTCAGTTGATATCGTCATCCCCTGCTGCCCGCACATAAAGTGCTTTCAGCAGCTTAGCTCAGAAGAAGGCCACAGCGATGGCCAAAACGTCAGCATAAGAAGGTAAATAAGATCTCCTATCTGTGTTTTACAAAGAACAAAAAGTTAAAGGAATAAATCAGACAGACACAGGATGAACGTACCACAGATGATTTGATTTGAGTCGTCATTCACACCTCCAACTCCCCAGGAGGCCCCTTACTAAAGCCCCCAATCTCTCTCAGCCCTGATAAGAGTATGTAAACAATCTATTCAAGAAACTCATCCACCACAAGGCTGCTGGACCTGACCATGTGGTGGGCCTCATTGAGGAAAAAACTATATAAAGAGTCTCAGCTATATAGAGTCTCATCTATAGCTGATTTGTGGATCTGATTATATGCACCTAAAAGCAGTTATAAATAGACCTACATTACATTCAAGTTACATATTTTCAAAATGTAGTCACTTACTCATCCATATCAACGTGGACTTCAGCCAACACAGATTCTGGCTCCCAGTGGCGGTTCTACATGGAATTACTCCCCGGGCGAGACATCCCTTGAGCGCCCCCCCCCCCCCCCCCCCCACCCCCCCAAACACACTCACACACACAGTAACTCTGCCTCAAGGGTCAAGGCTGTGACTGATGTGGCCGATAAGATAGATGGCAGGTCTTGTCCAGCAGGGGAGGTGGGTGGCTCATCCTGACCAGTGGCAGATGATGATCCAAAATATTTTAGAATTGCCCCTAAAATTGCAATTTAAACTGCCATAAAAAAACTGTAGACTACCAGAAAGGCCACCTTTTATTACTGAACAAAGCATGTGAAAAATAATCAGTGTAAATGCAATGAAGGAGCCACACTTCTGACAAATCTGTCCAAACAAGACTGTGGTCTGCTGCTAAAGATGTGCAATAAAACAACTAAATGATGAAGCTGTGATGTCAGACTCTTCTTATAAAAGCCTAAATAATATGTATTAAATCAATGGGTGTTGTCTACTTCCCTCTTTCCCATTTGATATTTATATTTAATTAATATTTTATAGAACAATATTCACCTATATTTCAGTAACATTTTAGGTGGTATTAATATCACTCATCATCCTAGTCAAAATAACACATCTAAATATATCCACAGTTACACTATGACCAGTAGATCAGTATGTATTTCATTAACATGTTCAGTAGTGCTGGAGATGCTAATAACAGGATAGTTAGTGAGGACTGGGGACTTTTTTTCTGCTTGTAGAGTTTATTCATTATTAGGCTATGTGAACATGAATCATGACCAACGTGTTTTTGTTGCTGTTCAGGAGGCAGGCTGCAGTGCGCATTTAACGAATCCTCGCGGCGTGCTTGAATCATTAAAAAAGAATTCAAGGAATTTATTCCAACCATTCGTTTCAAACTTTCAGCCCTATTAGCTCTGTTAGCAATTAGTTGACCGAATTTAACCGTTAAAATCCCCAGTTAACCGGTTTTAAACAAATAGAAAACGTGCATCCTAGCATGAGAACGTACTACCTACACTGAAAAAAATGTGGAGTTATATTTACTTAAGAAAAGCTAGGAAACGTTTTGCACTTAGACATTGAAGTAAATTCCACAAGGACAATTATCAAGTAAACTATACTTGCAGGATATAAGTAACTTTTACTAGCAAACCTCAGGTAATTTACAGATTATTATTAATATGGACAATGAATTTTACTTCGTACTCCTTTGTAAGTTTTACTCAAATTTTGACTTATTCAAATTGAAAAATCGCACCAGAAATCAATGGCTTTTCAAGGTAACTATAACTAGATTTTTAAAGTACTATTTATAGACTATATGTAAGTAACATTTACACAACATTTTACGTTATTTTCTGCAGTTTATATTGCCTAAATTTGTTCTTAATGTTTTTGTGTATTGAAAAAAATGACTTAAAAATGAGGCAACTGTTTAATTCAACACCTTTATTTCAAATACTGTTTTTCAATCAAATATTTTCCAAAAGCACAGCACTCACAACCATGACCCTTAGAAAATGGCCACAACCTACCAGTTGAGAGCCTCTGGTTTATCTTGAAAATGCTTATTTTCTCCTTCCTTCCTTGACCCGAAGACAGCACGCTTTAATACAGTGCAACAATATAAAGAACATTTAAAACCACATAGACAAATGGCCATTTAAACAAATGTGCCATTTTTTCTTTTCGTGCCCACTTTGAAAAGCCCACTCTTGGGTCAAACGTGCACTCAAGCTATAAGCAGGATCTTCAGGGACAGCATAAGGACATAAAGCTCTAGAAGAAGCTTTTGGAACACTTCAATCGTGTTCTTCAATTTGGTGGGTAACACAAGTTCATGGCATATATGATGCCCATCAGCAGGAGACAGGCCTTTGCAACACTTCCACATTCGTCAAATACCTCAGTCCCTTCAACAACAACTGACACATCAGCGTTGGTGCACCTTCATCTTCACTTGTGTGGTAGACACAGATCCTCTGGACTTGCTCAGTCTGGCCCTCTTGAGCTGCCTCTCTGCTGATACCCTGTAAAATATATGTGGATCCATGTTCAGGTGCATAGTACAGCTTATTTTTTCCATTCAAGTTAAAGACTAGTGTCAAAAATATCAATTTCGATAGGAGCTGAAGTTTGCAATTGCTTATTATTACACTCACAACCTGTAGTAAATCTGATTCCTGAACTTTATTTCCTGTCTCTCATCATTGGAAACACTGAATATTACAGATGTTCATGTGGCACAAAGAGGAGAGAGGGAAGGGAGGTAAGAGGACAGACGAGATGAGAGAAAATGTAAAAGGAAAGCAGAGGAGAGAGAATCAAGAGACGAGTGGAAAAAAAGAGGTGAAAAGAAAAGCAGAGACAATCATTGCCCCAAAGTTCACTCAGTGTTTTAGTTCCGTGATTCTTTGTGGGTTTTTTATTTACATATTGATACATCACACAAGAATGCTCAACATGTTTCTTTTTGCATGTACTAGGACAGGAACTGTTTCAGGCCAACCAGTTTGCAAAACAAAAAGTTGTGAACCACAAAGGGAGCCAAAATAATTGAATTGAATAATTATGACTTTTTTTTAAAATCTGATATATAAATTGTTCAAAAGGACAAATAAAGG
Organism: Aphyosemion australe; assembly: GCA_006937985.1. Classification (NCBI taxonomy): domain Eukaryota; kingdom Metazoa; phylum Chordata; class Actinopteri; order Cyprinodontiformes; family Nothobranchiidae; genus Aphyosemion; species Aphyosemion australe. Next base: position 271,917 of record SSNS01000196.1, on the reverse strand, counting down.
CTCCATTTTCAAAGATAGGAATTTTCTGACAATTATTTCATGATTCAAGCCAGTTATATTTAATGGGTAAGTGAGTAAGAATACAATATAATTTACTCATTGAACATTGTGATGTGAAAAGGTTTGAATTTACCTTTTAGTCCATGATGAGTTCTATTGAAGACTCCCACAGGTACTCCATCAGGGCACGAACAATGGCCTCCAGCCTCACCTCAATGTGTTGCTTTAACAAACAGAAGATACTCGTGTTGGGAGGGAGTGCCACATGAATTCACTTAAATATAGAAGATTTTATGTGTGTGTGTGTGTGTGTGTGTGTGTGTGTGTGTGTGTGTGTGTGTGTGTGTCAGAAAGACATATCAGGCTGGGGTCCCATTAAGACATCAAATTTCTGTAATTGGTCGAAAATGTTTGGTCCTGGCTCAGTGAATCCAGGAGTGGTCGTATTTCTCCAGCATTTTTGGAGCGTAGAAGTCCGTTCCTCCTTGATCTGAAAAGAGAAAGAACAATTATGCTATTTACTTTTTTATAAACAGTATGTAATATATTTATAGATGCAACACACAGACAATTGTTTTACCTGATCTTGAGAGAAAAGAGCAGGACTCACTCCTGGAAATCTTGGATAGCGGGGTTCTGCTCAACAACTTCCTGTCTTCGGAGGGAGAAATATAGTTTCGTTTTCTCAGATATCCATTTTATATCCACTTCATATGCAGGAAAACCCCTGAATGACTTACCGTCAAGGTGATTTAGCCGCTCCTGTCTCCATTAAACCTGACCGTCTTCATGTGGGCAAAGAACATGCGTCGTCCTGAAGGCTAGCAGTTAGGTTACAAGGCGCATGCGCGCGCGGATTCAAAACACGCAGCGTCTCCTCTTCCGGTCGGCTCATGGCCCCGAAAGAACAAAAAAATGAATAAAAAAGTCAATGGGGCTAAAGGAGCTACTTTCTAATTCGCTTTGACAGTGGTTCTTTCCTCCTGAAAGAAGGATTCGAATTTCGCTGAACTTACAGCCATTTTCCCTCTGCTTTTTCGCCGTTTCTGGTTTGATGACGTCAAGTTGGTGTTGCGCATTTGTAGTCCTACACGTATTTTCACACAAAACCTAAATAACCAGTCGAAAATAAGCGCTTTCTTGGCATCATAACGTGTCTTTAAAATTCACGGACATCATATGTGAAATCCGTGACACATAACAAACGGGATTAGAAAATAGCTTTTATAGCCCCATTGACTTGCATTCAGTTTTTCGTTCTTCCGGGTTCTTCCTTGGGCCGGAAGTAGATGGGCGTGACTTAGGTTCCCTATTAATATTTACTTGGTATTTCTAAGTTAATGTGCAATGATATGAAACCTTTGAATATTATTTAAAAATATATAGTAAAACTTACTCATCCCACACTGTTTATTTATTACATGAATGCGATATATAAATTTACTTGAATAATTCAAGTTCTCATTGGTACTTACAATTACTAAATAAAAATTGTGACATTTCACCTAATAAATATTACTATACCACAAAATCTTTTTTTTCAGTGTACCTTTATCTTTAGCCCATTTCTCCTCTTCTTCTTTTCCTGAATTGGGCACCTGATGGTTTAGGCCTTTTTCTGTCCATCTCGTTTTGGCACTCGACTCAATAAACAGGTTTCCAATCACCAACCAGGAGTCAAGACTAAACCAATTGACCTTGGTGGGTGACCACAAAATCGGTTTGTTTTTCCTCTTTTTTTGGCCATTTCACACAATTTAGAAAAACGTGATGGAATTATAAGCCTGTATTTATAATATTATGAATTAAATGTGCATTATATGGAAGAACATCAAGGTATGATTGACTTTAGCCATCTTATACAGTTGATTCAGACCCCCCCACCCCCGTCCGTTTCATTTGGGAGAGACCCAGAGGTGAAATCCCCCGCGCCCCTCCCTATTCTCTTCTTCACACACACGGCGCTCGCCTGAACCCTCTCAGTCAGCAGGAGCGCCTGCAGCTGCAGGGGGCGCCAACGTGCTGGTTCCAGTCCAGACACAGATATGACAGCTAATAGAAAACCATGTTCTTTTTTTTTTTTACTCAGCGATTGTGCGCCCCCTCTGTGTCTCGGTCTGCCCGTGCCTAAAACCGCTACTGCTGGCTCCCAATCAGGGTCACTTTGCCTGTAAAGTGACAAAAAGTTTCATTTTTATTTGTCTGCCAATCTTATTTTTATACAAAATACATTGTAAAGCACTATAAAACATGCTTACCTATCCAGCAAAATATGGAGCCCATCTAGAAACATGTCCTCAGCAACTGAGTCCACTGTAGAAGCGTCACTCTCTGCCTCGGACACCTCCCGATCCGATTCATTGCTGTCACGCCGCGTACATGCTTCCACAACTTCATCGAGCGTGTATTTACGTTTTTCTGTCTGTTTAGTCATACTTGCAACTTGATAAAACGCTGTAAAACCACGAGAATCCACCATGCGTACTTTACGCGCCAATCCTCCAGACAAAAGAAATACCGGTTGCGCACAGCCCTCTAAGCTTCTGTTTACAGGAAAGCATCACAAATTACACATCGGCGTGTTCAGCTGCTCATTGGCTGTACGTCTGAAGCATCACTCACAGCGTCCAATCAAAGTGGTTGATTCTACAAGGGTGGGAGTTGTGCGTCCGCGTGAAGCTGTCTGTGACATTCATTGGCTATTTGAGGCGGAAATCAACCCCCAGACCCTTCCTAATTGGTCAACCTCGATGTCAATCAAATGCTAACACTTCCGTCTAGCAATCTGTAGCATATTTATCGCAGAAGGAAGTAAATTACGTCTGATATGAGCAATAGAAATGAAAAAAAATGTCCGCGCTGATCTCAAGTTGGGAAACGTTTTCTGCAGTATTTGTGCCTTGGAGGATCCATTGTGCGTTGTGGACCTAATTGTTTTACTGGATCATATTTGCTGGACTGTTATGGACAGAATGAGACCATGCTTTCCGGGAGTTTTTGCTGTTTGGCTTGCAGGGAGACATCAAAGGTAGGAAACGTAAACTCTTAAAGTTTTTGCTCTTCTGTAAAAAAGGCTTCAGTGTCAGCGCTGTGGTTGTTGGGTGTCAAAATGGGTTTTGTCATCGGAAAGATGAGACTCTGAGGTTTCATTTGATGTGTATGTTGTCAGGGTGCATGATGGAGGGGCACGCACACACGGCTGTAACGTTGCTCAAACAGTCCCAAAACATCCAACCACAGCCAGAAGACCTCGAACATGTCCAGTTAACCACACCACATCGTAACACCACAAATGTCAGAGTCCACTGACTCACTCACTCACTCACTCACTCACACACACACACACACACACACACACACACACATTCCAAGGCCTACATGATTTCACTTTAAAATGTTTCAGTCACACTGTCACGTTTCTTCTTGTATCAGAGCATTTAATGGTCAATAGTTAAATCTCAGGGTAATTTGTCTCTGCAAATTTATATTTATTCTATGTAGACAGTTTCGGCTGCTCCAAGGTTGAGCAGCTGTTTTATTCAGGCCTGTTTGCTATTCTGCCTCGACGTCTTGGTACAGAGCAGTTAAACAATGGCTGGTACCAAGGGCGTCGTCCAGACTCAATGCAGTTCCCCCTCTACCGTGGTAACAAATTTATTAGAAATTTATACACATGGATTATTTTCTTGTAGACAAAATTGGTGCAGAAAGATACTTGTTTTGGGATATCGGTCTCTGAATCTAAAATGCTTAAGTTGATGAATTTCTCTGTTTGTACAACTTTGAACTATGGCAGAATCGCGGCATGGTAACGCCCAGTGGCAAGCAGCTGATGCACGCTTTGAAATTGTTGGGGCTGCTGGAAGCGGTCCAGCTCCCAAAACGCCTGGCCTTGTGCAAGTGCCAGGCTCACCAGACTGCTGACTCATATGTCTCCAGGGGAAACTCTTTTGCTGACCAGAGTGCAAAACTTGCAGCTCAAGGGCTCCCTCTGCCGGAGACTTCATTTTACTGCTCTGAGACCCTGACACATTAGATCCTGCGTGACGGTTGATAGTTGATAAACACGTCTTTCCACACTGTAAACTTTTCTTCTTTTGCAAAAGACTATTGTAGGAATTGTTGATTTGTAAATTTGTAAAAGAAATGTGACGCTTTGACAGTGGCAAAGGTGTTATGGATTTCCTTCTGTTATCAGGTCAGACAATGGAACACATTTTTGTTAATGAGGTGATGACTAGATGCTCTGAAACACAGGGGATTGTGGTTTCCGTTCCCATACATCACCAGCCAAGTAGACTGCAGTGACAGAGAAAATACCCTTGCTGACTAGATGATTAAAATATTTTCTGAGGAAAAAAGTCAAAATATACAATGATCTCGCAGAGCCCTCCTGTGCTTTTTCGCCCACACAGGTCGTGAAACCAGGAAATTGGGTCCTGATCAAAGTGCTTAAACGAGACAACTGGATTTCTCCGCGTTGGGACGGTCCGTATCAGGTTCTGCTCGTTACCCCATCAGCTGTGAAAGTTGCTGAGAGGCCATCTTGGATCCACCTTTCTCATTGTAAACTCATCGAAGCCACCTAACCGCCACTAGGGCGGCAATGAAGTCCGGGCTTCAAAGGGGCTCATGACAACAGGTCACGAGCATCTCAAACCCGGCGAAGATGGTCGTCTGCTACAGGCATACAGGATGCCTTGCTCTGATGATGATGATGGTTTACATGACTGTGGCCTCTTCTGTGGCCCGCCTCTCAGCACCTGACGGACGGTTTGGAACAGCAGCAGCTGCCTGGGGCCCTGGAGATGGAACGGAGTTTGGATCTGCAACAATGTTGGGACGGGGCTCCACCTGCCCACAGACCGAAGTGATGGACCGTCTCCTGCACGCGCGGACCCGTCTGGATGTCACAGGAAGGCGAGGAGAAAGAGGGACTCCAGATCGGGATGGAGGATCAGGACCCACACGCCCAAACTGCACCCTGGTTTCACAGTTCATGGGACAGAGGGACTTCGTCTGGGCACACCACTGTCGGAAGGGAACTCCTGGTTTGCATTGGTCACTGCCGTCGTCTGAGCAGCTCAAGTCAACGCGTCGTGCTACGTCTGCTCGCTGATACCACACTCCCTCAAAGATTCATCACTGCTAAGGCCTGAGGCGTTAAGTTCTGTTGATGTTTTTTGTCTTCTGTATGGCTTAGCTCATCCACAACACTCCACTGACCCGAATGATCATTGGTTACGCACAGACACTTCTGCCCTGACACAGTGTTCATCATGGTATGACATTTTGATAAGAATCAATAGTACTGACGTTTTTGCTGACCCCACAGGTTCCCTCACACCACATAGATAGACTGCACATTCAGCTAGAAAACTTGACTGCACTCACTTCCCAAGGTTTTTCGGTTTTTCCACCTTTCATGGTAGCAACCAGGAACATGTTAATGCAACACCAACTCGCGCTTGACCTGCTGTTGGCCTCTGAAGGGGGCCTTTGCCATGTCGTAGGTCACGCTCTTGGTTTCAGATGTTGCGCCTTTTTACCTGACACAGCCGGTAACATCACCGCCACCCTTGCACGCATGAACGACCTCTTATCTCACATGAAAGCTGATGAGCTCAGTGTTCCAAGAGGATTCGCCTTCTGGGAATGGATGAATTCCGGTTCCTGGTACAATTTTTTACAATAATTATTACAATTTATTGCTACGGTATTTGATTCCTGTCATTATTTTTCTTGTTTTTCTTGCTATGTTTTCATGCTGCATTGTACCTTGTATCATCTATATGATTAATGTTTCGCTTGTTCACTATTCTGCTGTTTTGACTCACGCATCTGCCGCTCCTGTTGATTTTGATGTATCTGATTTGACCGGTATTCCGGTATCCCATCTGTAATTGATGATTGATGATTTTTACTCTACGTTTTTACTGGAATGATGCTTGGGATGAAGTAGTATTGTGGTATTGATCTCTAACTGCAGCTCGGCTGCAGCTTCACATTCTGTCATTTCTCATCATGTGATCTCCTGTTGACGCTTATTTTAAATGAATTGCTTTGCGCTGGAATTTCATGCATGTTCATGTACCTTGCAACAGGGGGGATTATGTTATAGAATTTCTATGTCCTGTACTGCTGCTCCAGTTCCTTTGCTGCTCATCTCACACACACACACACACACACACACACACACACACACACACACACACACACATCATCTAAACACACCCACTGCCTTATCTCACACTTTAAATAAACTCTGTTGGCAGCCGCTCGGGGCAGACTGTACTCTGTCCTGAGTCACCATTTGCAAACAGTTATATGTGTGGTTCATTTGTCTCTCTCTTATCTCTTCAGCTTTCAGGTAATTAGGTTGATTGAGAAAATCCCTAACATATATTATATAGATATGCATACTGAAGATAAAGACATTAACCAATGCTTAATTTTGTAAAACATAATATTTAAGACACGGCCATGTTTTAAAACGTTATAATGTGTAGATAACCTTTGACCCTATGACGTAGGCACGTAGAATGCAGCAGCAAAGTGCGCTCCAAGCAGGTGGCAGGGAGCCACATCAACAAAACGATAGAGGAAGATATTTTGGATAAAGTTTGTTTGGGAGTTTACATTTTTAAAAGGAGGGACAAACTAATCGCGTGTTTGGGAAAGATTCAGCGAGGTAAGAAGCTCAATATTATAACGTGTTTTTAATGAGGTGGGGCGGGGCGGGTTGTAAAACTAGACAACGTGATGCGGGGCAGTTTGGTGCGGGTCAGACTTTTTGAAATCTGCGGTACCCGCGGGTTGAAAAAAACCCTAACCCGCGCATCACTAGTGTCCATGCGGCGGGACTATGCCCGGGAGGAGGTTGATGACCATGTCAAATGGCCTGTGGGGAGGTAATGTGGCAGCCTTGGCCCTGCTGAAGACCTCAGCCAAGTCTCGGTAAGTGGGGCGGTTTTCATCGAGGGGAATGGAAGGTGAGTTCGAGGCCTGATGGGAGTCTTTGGGTCTAGGAAGGAGGAACTTGGTTTGGCAGTTCCGGTGGCGGGTCCCCACTGGAGGATACAACAGGTTGACCAGGAGATATGTGGATTGTGGGACTGGAACCAGGGGAAACCCACGATGAGAGGCTGGGTCACGGAAGCGATGACCAGGAAATTAAGGGATTCAATGTGTTCTCCGATCCGCATCTGTATGGCTGTGGTGCAATGGCGGATCCACAGAGGCCACGGGGACAGGATGGTCCAGGGTCTCCACTGGAATGTGTAGATCATTGACCAGTTGTTGTGAGATAAAGTTCTCGGCTGCCCCGGTGTCAAGAAGGGCCTCAGAATCTTGCCAGGAGTGGTGGAGAGTGTGCTGGGCCGGGAGTAGAAAACGATCCGATCTTGAAGAGCCAGGTGAGACTCCCCTGAAGCTCACCTGGCTTGGTTGTTTCCTGGCTGGAGAGGACACCGAGTGGTCGTTCTGGGTCTGTCCATCACACAGCAGCCAATCTCCAGGGCCAGGCTGATGGTTTCAGCCTGTGTCTGGATTGTCTGTCTGCCCACCATGTCATCCTTAAAGGTGTCCTAGAATGCAATTAATCAACAATCTAAAACAGAGCTTTGAGCCTCCAAAAAGCATAAGAAATTTTTTTTTGGCTTTCATCTATCCCAGGAGCCCTGATACAGGCCATTCTAAACCCCCTTACTCAGGCCTTCAGTGAAAAGAGCTGTTTACCCCTCCCACTCGGCCAGGACATGCTTATTGGTTGGTTTCCCCAGAAGGCCTCAGACACATGCAGGTTTGAGGAGGCGTGGCTCCCCCTTATGACGTGTTAAGGAAGGCTTTCTCAGAAAAGGAGGTTTTCGCTCGCCTTTTTCAACTTTCTAATGTACATAAAAAGTAGGTCAAACATGGCTTTAACTTTTTGGTATGCTACTGTTGACCACCCAAGCTGTCTTTATTCAACAACAAGGAAAATGTTGGCTTACATTCTAGGTCCCCTTTAATATAGACTGACAGTCCATCCATGAAAACAGACTTGAGGGCTGATACACTTAAACTAACGATACAATGCACCTCGATATGTCATAGTCACGAAACAATTCATCACAATACGATATCAAAAAAGAAAAAAAAAGGAAAAAATATTACTGTATAATAATAACTTGTTTATTTTTGTTTCAGTTGCACACAGGGAAACACAAGTCCTAACAGGCCAAACACAAACAAGAATGGGAAGCCAAAATGCTGCCAGACAGATGACCTGTATCCAGGAGGAGCGTCCTCAATTTCCACCTTATTTGACTACATTGTTCTGCTGTTTGGGGGCAAGGCATTTGGTGCTGGTAATGCTAATATTTGTTCGCTCGCTGTAGCCTGCAGTGTTGTTGTTGCAACAGGCGCTGTGACTTGACGTGACGACATCACGACGCACTGCACCGTTCCCCGGATTTTTTTTTTCATTTAGTTTTACCCTGCTTAATCAGCACATGGTGCTGTCAGCCTGCCACCATAAGCCCTTTTTATAAGACACACCATGCCGGCAAATCAGCGTAATATTACCAAATTTTAAGACATTTGTGCCACCACGCTTGATAGTAATATTGCGGCTTCGCCGGTCTTATAAACGCACATTAAGCCTTAACAGATGGAGATGTCATGATCACGTACTACCACAATACTACTACTAGACAAATCATGCAGCAGTGCCATCCAGTCTTTATTTTGCAATCCTTTTTTTTAACTTGATGCGTTTTGTCATGTTTTGTATCGCGAGATTTCGCCAAACGATATTTCGTCCCATCCCTAGTCCAGGGGTACTCCAACTTGGTAACTTTGCAGTTTTGCCCTTTTTGATGGTCCTGCGGTTTTGCATATGTACTGCAGTGTGGGCACCTCTTAATAAACAGGTGAACATCTCCACCCATAAAGAACCAGTGGTAACTCTGACGCACATGCTCCAGGGTTTTGGCTTCTCCTAGGTGGCCAGAGTATGCAGAGTTGTGACATGACTGCAGGAATTCCCTCCACATGGATACAGGAATTTTTCTCCCAGAAAATTTTCTCCCAGGAGTATATAAGCCCTTTTTATAAAACCCACCATTCCGGAAAATCAGGGTAATATTGTTGGCACGGTGTGTTTTATGAACACGCCATGGCAGCATAGTGTTGCGGGACTTTTGCGGCAATCGTTCCGCCATGCTTGGTAGTAATATTGCTGCAATGCCGGATTTGTGAGTGCAGATTACACCTTGGCTCAACAGAGGGTAGTGTTATGATTACGTGATGAATTAATGCCAGTTCAGGGAGCTTCTCTCCATTAGAGCTGGAGCTCAGATCATCTGACAGTTCATGGGGACATGAGGACAGACACCTTTAGGAGCGACTTGTGAAAAAACTTAATGAGCGCAGCTTCAATCACAATAAAGAGCAAGATGCTTGCTTTTTATTGCGATCGAAGCCATGCTTGTTATGTTTTTTGACAATCCGCTCCTAAAGGCGTCTATCCTCCACAGTCCCCATGAGCTCAGAATCAGAATCAGAAGGGTTTTATTGCCAGATGTGTGAGAAATCACAACATTAGGAAATTGCTGCGGTACTTGGTGCTAAAAGAAAGATAAAAAATAAGAGATAAGCAAATATAGGAAGTAATAATATAATCATGATAAAATAATTAATATAAAAAGGGTGGCAATAATTAGAGAAGCAGCTACAATAGACACAGTGCAGATACTAATCAGAGTGGATCAGCTGTCAAGGATCTGAGCTCCAGCTCTAACGAGAAAAGCTCCCGGAGCTCTGCATTGCTCCAGTATATCATCTCAGATGATTCTATTTAAAAAAGCAAAACTTATGCCCGTGTTTACTTTCATTTTCAATATAGTTTCTGGCTGAAGCTTGGTATAATTCATCATGTGATAATGACACCACCCTCTGTTGTGCCAAGGTGTAATGTGCATTCACAAATCCAGCGTTGCAGTAATATTCCTACCAAGTGTGGTGATACAAATGCCACAAAATTCCAACATCATGCCGCTATGGCGTGTTCATAAGACACACCGTAGCGGCAAAATTACGCTGATTTGCCAGCATGGTGTGTCTTATAAAAAGGGCTCTTGGCTCTGTGTGACTTGGGGCCAACAGAGACAGCACTTCATCACTGCAGGGCTTTCCAGTGCCACTTCATCTTTGGTGGGAAGTGTCCCTGTTTCTTTACACGTGTGAAGGGCAGGATCTGCTTTCTAGAGTGTTGCTAGTTGCTCAGGACAAAGGGACTCGACCCATTTGACTTCTGGGCTCCCTGATGAGGATTCAGATGACCTCCAACTCTCTGTGGGCTGTTGTTTGTCTTCCTTTGGAGCTTGATGCACCTTAAGGCTAGAGGCACGACTTGATCCACATCATCTTCAAACTTGGCCCATTGTATGTGGATTTTCTGGAAGTACCTGCACCCTTTACATGGCAGATTGGACAGGTTAATCCCTGCCCAGTAACAGTCACACTTGTTCACATTTCTTCAGGCAACCTCGACATGGCATCTGCATTACCATGTTGCTTGCCAGCTTGATGCTCAGTCTGGAAATCATACTGACTTGGTTCTTCAAGCCAGCAAGATAGTTGTCCTTTGGGGCATTTAAACCTGAAAAGCCAGGTGAGACTGCCATGGTCCGCCTTAAGTAGAAACTTTCTTCCTAATATATAGTGGCAAAACTGGCGTGTAAAACGAACAACAGCAATTAATTTACAACAGATGACACAATACCTTTGTTGAGCTGGTGAAAGGTGGCTGCTGGCATAGATCAGAACTCTCCTCTCCCCACTGAAGTTGAGACACGACAGCCCCAACGCTGTTGATCGAGGTATTTAAAATGAATGAACTTTCCTTCAGCATGGGGATAGCCCAACACTGGTGCTGTGGTCAGTGTTTTTTTTAGCTTCGTAAAAGCAGCTTCATCAGTCCATAGCAACACCGTTCCATTTTTGAGGTAAGTATTAAGGGGGCTTGCCAACTCCGCAAAACCTGGGACAAACTTTTGATGATAATTACGCAGTCCAAGAAAGGCCTGTAACTCCTGCAAGTTATTGGGGGTGTTCCACTGCTGTATATCCTTGATGAGGGCTGGATTTGGTCTGGTTCCTTTGCCACTCACTAAATGTGACCCAAGAAGAGAACTTCTTACCATACCATACCATACCAGTTTATTTGTATAGCACATTTACACTCAGCATGAGAGCTGACCAAAGTGCTTCCCATGAAGTACATTGAAACACAATGAAATAAAAACTGACAAAAACTGACAAACAAAAGATCACAAGATAAAATCAAATTCTAGATATGATCACAGACATGATCATAAAATCATAAAATCACAGACCAAAGGCCAAATCATAAAAATGAGTTTTTAAATGAGATGGTAAGAGATGGAGCCTGTCTAACCAACAGCGGAAGTGCATTCCAAAGTGTAGGGGGAGCACACACAAATGCTCGCTCCCCCCGTGATTTACATCTCATTCGGGGCGTGGAGAGCAGTAGAAGATCAGCGAACCTCAGTGAACGCCCAGGGACATAAGGAGCAAGAAGCTCAGAGAGATACAGTGGTGCGATCGAAGCTGCGCAGGTGTCTGTCCTCCACCATCCCTGTGAGCTGTCAGATGATCTGAGCTGCAGATCTAACGGAGAAAAGCTCCCGGAGCTGTGCATCGCTCCAGTTTCTCAGCTGGTCCTGTTTAGTGAAACTTAAGCGCGTGTTTACTTTCATTTTCATTACACGTTGCGGTAATATTGCGCTGATTTGCCGGCATGGTGTGTCTTATAAAAAGGGCTTAAAGTCTCCGTTTTGTTTATTTTTCCGTCATGCAGACAGGAGGTTGCCACCTTGGAATCACGTGAGGGGAGAACGAGCTGTGATTGGTCACTTGGAAGATTTCAGCTCAGCAGGCTGCTCACGTAGTGCGCACACGGCGAGTTTCTGCCCCCCGTGGGGCGGAAGTATCAAACCGGTTTGATTTTCACTTCAGCGTCTTGTGAGGCAGAAAACTAGGCGCACACAGCAAGTAATCTGCTGAGCAAACGGCCTCGAATGACCTGTAGCTCAGCTATTGGCTCTTGTGTGTGGCAGGCTTAAGACTGTGAGTTTCATCAGTCAGCCAAGGGTCTGTAACGGTCCTCTTTCGCCTAGGCTCAAGAGGAGCCACTGAGTTCAAAGCACCAGAGCAAGTCATAGTAAAAGAATTCAAAAGCCCAGCTCAGAAACAATATAATTAACACAAAAAGCAGGAGTAACAAACAGCGAGCCAATACAGCCTGCATTTTTAGTCGCCATGTAATTACTACTGGAGATGCCCACTCAGATGAGTTGATGGTGTGATTACCTCTTTCAACAGCATAGCTTTAAGGTGTGCTTACCAAGAGGAGTTCTTCTCACATGTTGACGCACAAGCCTGGCAGATCCAGTATAAATCTTGTGTGCAACAGCAGACAAGTAGCTGAGGTCAGTGTCACTTTTGGCAAAGATGGATTGGTATGTGAGGAGTAGCTGAATAAACCACTGATGTTGGCTTTGGTTGATATGGGGGTTTGTAGTGACGGGAACTCCAGCTATTTTAAGAGAACCGGTTCTTATGGATCGACTCACTAAAATCAACCGTCTCTTTCGGCTCTCAAACAGCTCCTCACATTTTTTGTTTCTTAAATGAATTTCATCACCAGACATGATGCTAAACTGTGTGTTAACTGAATGACTAATCTACAATATACATTATATCAAATTATATTATTCTTATACTTATACTTATTATTTAAATAACTTATTTTATTCAGCATGAAGCAGAGAGATATAAAAACACATTTTACATGACAAACACAAACTCTGCAAGTAAAATATTCATTAAATTTGAACTATTTGAGCCTGTTGGATATATTTTCCCTTTGCATATTCCACACTCTGCCTTTTAATTGTCATTGTAGTTAAAATGTGTCCACATCTTGGTGCCTGTCCTATTTTCACTCATTTCCTCACCTTTCTGTAGCGCTGGTTGTTTTTCTTTCCTCCCCTTTTACAGATTTGTCCCCACCAATATTTACAGGTCCGGTCTCCTCGTGATAATTGTCCCAGGCATTTTGTGCACGCCATCCCTCTCTCTGCTTTCATAGCGATCAGAGGTGCGCTGCAACCCCACCCCCAGGTCTCACGGCAATCAGAGGCATGCTGCGTGTGCGCACGCACATTTTGCAGTTTTTTAGCGGCTCGGGGGCCTGCAGTTACAGTCTGTGTCACTCACTCCGGCTTCTCTAAGAGGGAGTCGGCTCCTATCGGTCACATCAAAGAGCCGGCTCTGAGAGCTGTTTCGTTTGCGACCGACACATCACTAGGGGTTTGGGCAGGGCCGCTGCTAGGCTTTTGGAGGCCCTAAGCTTGATTGGCCAGCGAGGCCCCCCCAAACAGAAACGCACCAAAAACGTATTTAAACTATTGCTATTTATTTTAAAATTGGAATTAAATAAACAAATGAAACACAAAGGATATATTACATCATTTATGGCTTTGTGCTGAAGTGGAAGTAGATGGCTGCTGGAGTTTTTCAGGATGCTGGGGTTGTTGATCAGTGTTTAAAAATGGTTCCTCATCTTCAGACTCTTCCTCCTGGCTGCAGGAACTCCTTGTAAATATTTAAGCATTGATCCTGTGAATGTTTTTGAAATGTAAAAAGAAAGTGATTAGCAAAAGTTAAATAAAAGTAACAACACATTAAGATTTTCTAATGATTTTTTTACAGTGGGATAAAAAGTGACTAAAAATATGAATCATCAGTCTGCAGTTTATCTGTAAAGCCCTTCATGTCATGGCACTGTAAAAGGATATTCAACTATGTTTTATTAATATAACGGAACATGGACAAAATCTATACTCCATTTATACACACGAAACAAAGCAATGGTGGCATTTTGTACATGACCAAAAGGGAAGATAACAGAATTAGGGTGACCATAGTTCATGATAATAAAAAAGAGGACACTTGGCTCTGTCTCCAGATACATAAATGATTCTCAGTTTTCTCAAAGATGCCTTTAATACATGTAAAGCCTCCTCTGTATCATTAGATTATTCAGCTATAGAACAAAATAATATATTTTTATAGACAATCCAGAGGTAATCCAACATGCTTTTTGGGCCTAAAATAATCTTTTCAACATGTCAATAGTACAAGAATGAAAATAAGAAAATGAAACTGTTCTAGAAATGATGCTATTATTATAAATATTAACTATTTACTGATTTATCAACAGGATTGTTTCAGTAATTAATCTATCAGTTAATGATGGAAACTTATGAGAATAGCTATTTTGCCCAAATTTTGACTAATAGGCTAAATAATTAAGAAAACACTCAACGGCTCAAACGGTGGGCAGCTAATGTATGTGTTTTCTGAGAAATATGCTACTGTAATAACTCAACTCTGTAATAATTTTTTTGCCCCCCCACAGGTTCCGAGGCCCTGTGCACTCTGCGTACCTTGCGTATGGACAGCGGCGGCCCTGGGTTTGGGATAAGCTTCAATGAGGAGTCTTGGTAGGGCCACTCTCTTAGTTGATAAATTGCACACCCTGATTGGCACCTTTTCTTTCATGTGGACAACACTTCAAAAGGTTACATTGCCTGTGACGCTAAAAGGTTCTAGCAATGCTGGAACCCCTGGCTTTGGATCCTCCACTGTTCCTGACACTGAGACATACCGCACTGTAGCTCCCCTTAAACACTCATGCAGCCTGTCCAGTATTATTTCTGGGGACTCCCAGTTGTGCTTTTATTTTGAAACGATGGGGGGCGGAAGTCATGCACTGTAATGCTACAGCAGCTTTATTGTTGTTTCAGCGTGATCTCTTTTCCTTCTCTTTATATCCAACAGTGGCTAGTTGTAGCTTATATATTTAACTTGCAGTTAGTTCAGATGTTAGACTAGGAGAAGGCCTTTTTAAAGGCCAAGGTCAAAGAAAAGTGATTGTCATCTCGCTGGGATACCAATCTGCAGCTACATCAAAACAAGGCCCGTGTTTACGTCAACATCTGAGGGGCAGTGTTTGCGAAAACACGTCGGACAGTCGGACATTACCAACGTGATTTAATAATGTCCGACGAAAAACTGTAAATAGTTGGACATTATGACCGACGCCGTGCGTCTTCTCTGAACGTGCCAAAATTCAATTCAATTCAATTCAGTTTATTTCTATAGCGCCAATTCACGACAAGAGTCGTCTCAAGGCACTTCACAAAGTAAACATTCCAATACAGTTCAGTTCATTAAGCCAATCAGTAAAAAAGTTTCCTATATAAGGAACCCAGCAGATTGCATCAAGACACTGACTAGTGTCATTGTGTTGATACAATCCTCATACTAAGCAAGCATGTAGCGACAGTGGGAAGGAAAACTCCCTTTTAACAGGAAGAAACCTCCAGAGGATCCTGGCTCAGTATGAGCAGCCATCCGCTACGACTCACTGGGGATTGAGAAGACAGAGCAGGCACACGCACACCCCACACACACACACATACACACACACACGCACACGCACACGCACACACACACACACGCACACCATATATATCAAGTAGTGTTTCTATGGCTACACTGTGATTTCTTAGTAGAAGTTCTATTTAATAAGAGAAACTTTATTGTCTTTATCTGAGTGAATCTATAATTAATTCAACAGGTGAACTAATAGTAGCACATTCTATGTTAAAGAAAGTAAGATGTAATATCAGGAGAGGGAGAATGTTCAGTGGTTGGCAGCAGTGTGCCAGCCGATGGCCCCCTCCATGAGGCCACCACAGCTCAGCAGAACGCCAGTGTAGCTTCTTCTGGGGAGAAAAACACTTAGAGAGAAAATAAAGTTAACAGCTGAAATAAATGCAATTAAAGAGTGGTGGTAGAAGAGAGTAGCAGAGTGTGGAAAGTGGTCAGTATGTCCTCCAGCAGTCTAAGCCTATAGCAGCATAACCAGTAGCGGTTTTAGGCACGGGCAGACCGGGCGGCTGCCCGGGGCGGCATTTTTTCATGACACAGAGGGAGCGCACAATCACTGAGTAAAAGAAAAAAAAAGAAGAAAAAAACCTGCGCGCCGCAACATGGTTTTCTATTAGCTGTCATATCTGTGTCTGGACTGGAACCAGCACGTTGGCGCCCCCTGCAGCTGCAGGCGCTCCTGCTGACTGAGGGTTCAGGCGAGCGCCGTGTGTGTGAAGAAGAGAATAGGGAGGGGCGCGGGGGATTTCACCTCTGGGTCTCTCCCAAATGAAACGGACGGGGGTGGGGGGGTCTGAATCAACTGTATAAGATGGCTAAAGTCAATCACACCTTGATGTTCTTCCATATAATGCACATTTAATTAATAATATAAATACAGGCTTATAATTCCATCACGTTTTTCTAAATTGTGTGAAATGGCCAAAAAAAAAGAGGAAAAACAAACCGATTTTGTGGTCACCCACCAAGGTCAATTGGTTTAGTCTTGACTCCTGGTTGGTGATTGGAAACCTGTTTATTGAGTCGAGTGCCAAACGAGATGGACAGCAAAAGGCCTAAACCATCAGGTGCCCAATTCAGGACTAACGGGCTAAAGATAAAGGTAGGTAGTACGTTCTCATGCTAGGATGCACGTTTTCCATTTGTTTAAAACCGGTTAACTGGGGATTTTAACGGTTAAATTCGGTCAACTAATTGCTAACAGAGCTAATAGGGCTGAAAGTTTGAAACGAATGGTTGGAATAAATTCCTTGAATTCTTTTTTAATGATTCAAGCGCGCCGCGAGGATTCGTTAAATGCGCACTGCAGCCTGCCTCCTGAACAACAACAAAAACACGTTGGTCATGATTCATGTTCACATGGCCTAATAATGACTAAACTCTACAAGCAGAAAAAAAGTCCCCAGTCCTCACTAACTATCCTGTTATTAGCATTTCCAGCACTACTGAACATGTTAATGAAATACATACTGATCTACTGGTCATAGTGTAACTGGATATATTTAGATGTGTTATTTTGACTAGGATGATGAGTGATATTAATACCACCTAAAATGTTACTGAAATATAGGTGAATATTGTTCTATAAAATATTAATTAAATATAAATATCAAATGGGAAAGAGGGAAGTAGACAACATCCATTGATTTAATACATATTATTTAGGCTTTTATAAGAAGAGTCTGACATCACAGCTTCATCATTTAGTTGTTTTATTGCACATCTTTAGCAGCAGACCACAGTCTTGTTTGGACAGATTTGTCAGAAGTGTGGCTCCTTCATTGCATTTGTTACACTGATTATTTTTCACATGCTTTGTTCAGTAATAAAAGGTGGCCTTTCTGGTAGTCTACAGTTTTTTTATGTCAGTTTAAATTGCAATTTCAGGGGCAATTCTAAAATATTTTGGATCATCATCTGCCACTGGTCAGGATGAGCCACCCACCTCCCCTGCTGGACAAGACCTGCCACCTATCTTATCGGCCACATTAGTCACAGCCTTGACCCTTGAGGAAGAGTTACTGTGTGCATGTGTGTGTGTGTGTGAGGGGGGGNCTTATTATCTTCCTGTATCCTCTGAATTCTCCAGAAAAACTGCTTCCTGGATTTCCTACTTTTTCACATAATGAGCTAGCTTACTTTTAAATTAAGCAGTTCTGGGATCCACCGCAAAAATAGCTAAATGTGCGCTGCACGCCGCAGGTGTGGTGATGTCACCTGGACACAGATGAGCTTCGCTGAGGCAGAAGCAGAGCGCGTCAGGCATGAATAAAAAGAGAAAGTGCCAGAGAACGGACATGAACGATCGTGTGTTAAATGTTTGTTTTGGGATTTTTTTTTGGTGGCGTGACTTTGAGAATGTTACTGTGGTCGCAGTGCGCGCAGCAGGAGCGCATCCGATCAGCGGTCTCTGTCCTCTCTGCTCTAAAGAAGTCCTGGTGCGCTGGAGCTCATATAAATAATGTCATATCAAAACTGGACCTTTATTCAGGCTCCCCCGTAATTAGAACCCTGAAGAAACCTCACTAATTGATTCCTGGTTAAAAATGCGTTGTAATGCACGCGTTACTGACATTGTACCGAGTAAAATATTACTGATTTTTTTTCTGTAATGCCTTACATTACCACCTTACAGCAAAAAACAATGCATACAGTAATTAATTACTTTTGTAACTCGTTACTCCCAACGCTGGTGAGAGACAGACTGTGTTTATAACACAGAGATGACTGAACTGTTGCTCTGTTGTGGAGCTGACACGGGGCAGTGGTCGCCCTGTTATTATTTAAATAGAGCACGCACAATACTGCGCTGCCTCAGTAGACATGAAAGGATTGAGTTGAGCAGGGTATAAAGTCCACTCAGAACTTTCTTAGTCATCCGATAGTCTAAGATCTAATCAAGAAGAGTCCGAGATGGGCACAGGGAAAAACACTCAGAATTAGACTTGACAAAGACAGTTTTACCTAAAGAACTGTGAATTCTGGATATGAAATTTGACCCCCAGTTGTTCAAAGGAGGCAAATATACCATCAGCATATAAGTCATACAGACGATTTATGTCTCTAGTGGCCCACCCATTAAAGGTTGTGTTTGACACAGAAGGAACTAGATAAATTGCATTTCTTGCAGAAATGCGTTTGAATGCTTTATTGCTGAATATGATAGTTGAAACTGCTGAATAGAGCTTTCTACAGTAGCTAAAAATAGATTGTGACGTAACGCCACAAAGCACTCTGGGAAATATGGTCATACAAACAATCTACATTTTAGTATGGGTTCCTATGGGTCTGAGTCGCTCCAATCTAGCTAAAGTTATATTTTCAAACAGCAAGGAACTTAACTCTGCTGCTGGGGGAGGTGCTAATCGGACTCTAGACGCCCAGATCGGATGTTGGAGAGGACTTTTTATCCCTTTTCCA
>SSNS01000196.1:235472-247972 GCA_006937985.1 Aphyosemion australe | reverse complement strand
AACAGAGATCAGAGTAGTATCCGTAGTGTCTTCTTTTAGCAAATCCATAGCATGCGGGGCTATTACACTTGTCACAACTGCCTCAGCTTTGGTCCGAGCACACGTAAAACGCTGGTCATAAAACTTTCGAAGCAGCCCAGCAGTACAGTCCATTGAACGAAAGCTGTGGTTGTGTTTAACAAGGTGGTAGGCAAATGTCGCTTCCTGAGCAGCGCGTTTAAGGTCTTTGTCACCAGCAGCAGCTTCACTAAAAAACATGCTAACTGAACTTCCCGCTGCGGCTTCTTGCCACCGCTTATGTTTGCTAGTTTTAACATGGTTCTGCACGTCCGCATTTCCACCATGAGCAACGGAGAATTCACACTTACATAAGACACAAATGCAGCATATTCATTTCCTGGCACTTTTCTGAGAAAGCTGTGTCTTTCCAGAAGTTCTTTCGTTAGTCTTGACCTTCTTTTAGGCATGCTGAAAAAGTGACTTGAATCGTCATGACGCTGGACTTTGGAGACGTCTCGCGCCGCGCGGCACCAATAGCGTGGGCGTCAACCAATGAGCATTAGGTAAACAGACATTTTCTTTTTTTCATTGGTTTATTAATGTCACTATGACAACTTCGTGATTGACATACAAACAACCCAAAGACAATTAGTCCTGTGAACTATGAGCAATTATGATTGGTTCAAAAGCGGGACGTTCGGGACCAAGGCTGGGTGAAATCGGGACAACATAATGGGTTTGTAAAAATCCTTGGGGACACGGGACAAATGGCTCAAAATCGGGATTGTCCCGGGTAAATCGGGACGTCTGGTCACCCTACTTTGGGTTGGTCTGGGTGAGGGCCCGGTGGCCTGGGGCTCGGGTGGTGATCGTCCCCATTTGGGGGTCTGGGCTGGGCCCGGGGAGACTGGGTCCTGGCTTGCATGCTGCCGTGGGCATGGGCAGGTGCATGCGGCGGAGCATGGCCTCAGGCCCACTCATGGGCCTCAGGTGGACCTTGGTACCTCCTCAACTGCCAGGAACACTTCTATTCCATCGTGGGGGAGGGGGATCTCCGGGAGGGGGAGGACTAAACTCTGCCTGGGTGTCTAATGTCTTGTGTAGTTTGGATGTTGATCAAATGCGAGGGAGGGAGTAGATATTCTGCTGGGGTGGGGCTGAGTTGGCAACCTCGGGCTCCGTGGGGCTCTCTGACGCTGCTGCGGTGGGCCCTGACCAGATGGGCTGGGGTCTCCTTGCCCCGAGTGGTGTCTGGGATCGGGGGTGCCTATTGGGGTCAGCAGGGGAGCTGGCTCCCTGGGAGAGCTTAGGTCCCCCCAGTCTTTCCTCCCCATCCTCAAACATTTCCCTCCTCCTGCTCCAGCACATCACCACACACACATACACATAGGGCCTTGGGGTAAGGGCTCGTTCTGGGGGTGCAAGTATGATTCCCAACTCCGCACTCCCATGGCGGCTTGCGCCCCAATTTTCATTTGCATATTAAACACGCCCATCAACGACATTGCCCACTCCAGTCGCTTGGTCCCAGTCACATGACCCGGTGTTGTGTTTGTACCTGAAGCTGATCCACTCTGATTAGTACCTGCACTGTGTATATAGTAGCTGCTTCTCTAATTATTGCCACTTTTTATAATAATTATTTCATCATGAGTATATTATTATTTCCTATATTTGCTTATCTCTTATTTTTTATCTTTCTTTTTGCACCAAGTACCGCAGCAATTTCCTAATGTTGTGATTTCTCACACATCTGGCAATAAAACCCTTCTGATTCTGATTCTCCCTCCGCCTGCTCAAATGTGGTGTTGATGCTTGTTGTTAGAGTGCATTTTGCGGGTGGGGGTGCAACGCAGAGATCATCCGGCCTACACCAGCTGGTGTCTTGAACTTTCTTCCAAAATGACAACGCAACACAAGATTATTGTAACATTTACATGAACTGCTGTAAAATTTTAGGGACTAGAATTGTTTTAGGATTGCAGCAATAAACTTAAGTGGTAACTCTTTTTTGAAAACTTTTTTTGTTGTTGTTGCTGCTTGTCATTACAGCTACAACAAATCCAACATCAAAGGAGGCAGTGTGTATCTTTACTCAGTTTAAATCTCACGGATTTAACTGATTTCATGATCAGTGATCTGAATTTGTGCTGAATGCATGAAAAGAAAAATTCATCTAGACCCTTATTTATTTCTTCTTTGGAGCAAGATGGTGCCTGTGACTGGCAGTGCCTCAGCTCGTTTCCTGTTGTTTAAACTATTTATGGTCATTTTTTCTGCATATGTGATCATTTCAGCCCGAACAACAGATGAATGTGTCCCAGCTTCACGGACTTATGATCGGGACTCATTGCTTTACATCAGAGCGTTGATGGAGAACCTTTTTGATGAACTGGACAGGTACAAACAGGCTTTTCCGCCTCCGTTTGTAATTGATCAAGACTCACCTGACTACTGCTGTGGTGAGCGTCAGACAAGCCCCGCAGGAGATGCAGGAAGAAGGGCTCACGGGCTGGTGTCCAGGTTAAGCGGAGGCGTGCCGCAGCACGTGAGAGCTCCGCTGTCTTTGGCCACCGGGATCGCACTTGATGCCTGCGCTGGATTCCTCTCCTAGAGGGGTGCGATGGCATGTCCACGCCGCCGCCTGCTTCGACTTGAACAAGTGTCCTGGATCCTTCACGGCGTTGGAGCTGTGGTCAGGAGTTTTCGTCGCCATCATTCACTTCTGTGTTTGTGCCGGCTCTACCCGCATGGACCAGCTGGATACCACCTGACCGTTCGACCTCCCTTCGTCCAATCCCGTTGTGCAAGATGGACACTGC
Source organism: Aphyosemion australe (assembly GCA_006937985.1). Classification (NCBI taxonomy): domain Eukaryota; kingdom Metazoa; phylum Chordata; class Actinopteri; order Cyprinodontiformes; family Nothobranchiidae; genus Aphyosemion; species Aphyosemion australe. Next base: position 245,150 of record SSNS01000196.1, on the reverse strand, counting down.
CCTTGTGACGTCATCTAAAATTCATGTCGGCTTGTTGAATGCTCGCTCAATAGGGTATTCTACAGTTGACGTCACCACGCAAAGGCTTCTGGGAAGGGCCATACTGATAAGTCGCATTAACAATAGAAAATATACAGTTTCAGAGCGTTTTGACATCGATATGAAGCAATAAAATGGAGGAAGTTGTTTTGACAAAAAAAAACATACCAGAGAGCTTTTCTTGATGGTGACCCTGCTAATTATCGATCACCAGAACTGAAGCGCTAGCTCAAATGAAAGTGAAAGTAAAAACTAACCCTCGCTAGCAGCGCTGTTGTTGTAAACCCCATTATTCCCATCACGGCTCCTTCTTGAGTAATATAAAAATAAGTTCATTACTCACAGTGCTCAAGTAACATTTTTCAAGGTAGTTTTTTAATTGTCAGGTTATCATTTGTGTCCCTACTTTTTATATTCCACTCACCTCTGGTCAAAAGCCTTTTTCGTGGACGTTTGGGTGGACATGCTGTTTGGCCCAGACGTTCAGCTGGACCGCTGCCTCCTTGTTAACTCTCCTCCGTTAACAATGCTGCCTCTAACTCTCCGTTAACAACGCTGCGTCCACTCTCCATTAACAACGCTGCATCCTGCATTAATTCTCCTCCGCTGCTCCTCCTGGATAACCCCACGACTGAAAGCGTCGTTACGACCGGTGGCTGGTCATTCTCGGATGTAGGACTTTCCCCTCCAGGAAGATGTAAGTAACAAATATACATGCTTTTCTTGATCTGCTCCACACAGTTAAAATCCACTCGTCCAACTTAAAAACTACCACCGCTTTGCTTCTTCTGTCTTTAGCTTAGCCCGTGTAGCTTTCCAGCTGTTTCACGTGGTGTCGGCCTGAAACTGGCGTCTCCGGGTCTGCAGCGTTATACTATTGACGTTACCGGCTTTGGAAAAGGGATAAAAAGTCCTCTCCAACATCCGATCTGGGCGTCTAGAGTCCGATTAGCATCTCCCCCAGCAGCAGCGTTAAGTTCCTTGCTGTTTGAAAATCTTTAGGAGACGAAAAAATAACTTTAGCTAGATCGGAACGACTCAGACCCATAGGAATCCATACTAAAATGTAGATTGTTTGTATGACCATATTTCCCAGAGTGCTTTGCGGCAATCTATTTTTAGCTACTGTAGAAAGCTCTATTGCAAATAAATCTCATTTATTGAGCGAGCTCTTTTTAAGAGAAAAATTGGACATTTTCTGTCTTTTTGAGACATGGCAGAGAGAGGACGAGTTTATTTATTTAAATAATCTCTGTCCAACTTGTTGCTCTGTTGTCGGGAAGCCCCGCCCCTGTCGCCGTGGTGGTGGCCTGGCCCTGGTGCATAAAAATGTTTATAAATGCAATGTGATCCAGTCCCAAGAATTTTCTTCCTTTGAATCGCAGATGGTTAAAGTTGGTTCGTCTTCTCCTTTCTACTGTGTGTTGGTTTACCGTCCTCCTGGCCCTGCTTCTGTCTTTTTAAAGGATTTTGGTGCCTTCTTGTCCTCTATTATAAAGTTGGAAACTGTTTTAATCCTTGGGGATTTTAATCTTCATGTTGATGACGGTTCATCTTGCCCTGCAATGGAATTTTTATCATTGACTGAAACTTTTAAGTGAGGTTTTCCGGGCACGTCCAACTGGGAGGAGACCCAAAGGAAGACCCAGGACACGCTGGAGAGATTATGTCTCTCGGCTGGCCTGGGAACGCCTTGGGATTCCCCCGGAAGAGCTGGCCCAAGTGGCTGGGGAAAGGGAGGTCTGGGCCTCTCTGCTTAGACTGCTGCCTCCGTGACCCAACCCTGGATAAGCAGAAGATAAGCAGAAGACGATGGATGGATGGATGGATGGATGGATGGATGGATGGATGGATGGATGGATGGATGGATGGATGGATGGATGGATGGATGGATGGATGGAGCCAGTTGCCAGTTGAGGTGGCTCGGGCATCTGATTAGGATGCCTCCTGGACGCCTCCCTGGTGAGGTTTTCCGGGCACGTCCAACCGGGAGGAGACCCAAAGGAAGACCCAGGACACGCTGGAGAGATTATGTCTCTCGGCTGGCCTGGGAACGCCTTGGGATTCCCCCGGAGGAGCTGGCCCAAGTGGCTGGGGAGAGGGAGGTCTGGGCTTCCCTCCTTAAGCTGCTGCCCCCGCGACCCGACTCCGGATAAGCGGGAGAAAATGGATGGATGGATGAAACTTTTAATTTTGAGCAGCACGTTTTTGAGCCGACCCACCAGAAAGGCCATATTTTAGATTTGGTTTTTATGCTTGGCCTTGACATTTTAAATTTGTCTGTAAATGATGTCCACTTGATTGATCATAGTCTTGTCTCGTTTGAACTTCACTTCAGTCCAGAGCCCAAGCCCCTAGGAGTAAGGTCTCAGAGATGCCTTATCACTGAAAACACTGCAGTTAGTTTTTCTGATATGTTTGATCCTCTTCAATCTACAGATTGTCTTGATGTGGATGATTTCTTGCTTTGTTTTAACAATCACTGTGTAGAAATTCTGGACCAGGTGGCCCCTGTTAAATCTAACGTGTCTACACAAAGAAAATCGTGCCCTTGGATAAATGAAGACATTCTAAGTCTTAAGAGGCTGTGTCGAAAGACCTGTGGAAATCCTCCCAACTGGAGGTTCATAGGCTCTATCTTAGGGATCTTATGTCGTCTTACAACGTGATGGTTGAAAATTCCAGGTCAAATTACATTTGTCAACTAGTAACTTCAACTAAGAAAAATCTCAAAGTGTTATTTGACACAATAAATTTGCTTGTATGTCCTGCTGCTTCAGTTACCCCTGTTTTCTGTGAAGCAGACAGTAACGCCTTTTTGAGATTTTTCACAAATAAAATCAAGTTGATTAAGGATCAAATTCTGCCCTTTTCAGGGGGTACCCCTGCGGTCTGTGAGCCCGTCCCCAGCATGTGGTCCTCATTTGTTGACATTTCAGCACTGGTGATTAAGATGAAGCCCTCCTATTGTTCATCCGATGTCCTCCCTTGTAGGCTCTTCGGAAAAGTGTTTGAGGCAATAGGCCCATGTATTACTAAAATGGTTAACCTCTCCCTATCAACTGGTGTGTTTCCCAATGCGCTTAAACATGCCATAGTGGAGCCATTATTGAAGAAAGCTGGCTTGAATCCAATGGACCTCAACAGCTTTAGGCCTATTTCCAAGCTTCCGTTTCTTTCTAAGATCCTTGAGAAGGTGGTTTATGAACAATTGTCCTTTTTCCTGATTGAAAATAACATCTTTGAGCGTTTTCAATCTGGTTTCCGTAAAAACCACTCTACGGAAACAGCTTTACTGAAAGTGTCCAGTGACATTATGATGGCTGCTGATTCTGGAAAACATACTGTCCTGGTTCTATTGGACCTGTCTTCAGCCTTCGACACAGTTGATCATCAGGTTCTGCTCATGAGACTGAGGGATCAAATAGGACTTTCAGGGACAGTTCTTCAATGGTTCTCGTCTTATTTATCAGGATGTAGCTCTAGTGTTTCAGCAAACCAAATAAGGTCTGAATCGGCAGGTTTGTTGTGTGGAGTGCCCCAAGGCTCTGTCCTGGGTCCAGTTCTCTTCTTGCTGTATTTGACCCATTTAGGTAAAATCATTCAAAGGTTTAGTGATGTTTCTTTCCATCTATTTGCAGATGATATTCAGCTGTATTGCTCTTTTAACCAGTCTGAGATGAACAAGTTAGATTATTTGCTCCTTTGTCTAGTTGAAATAAAGAAATGGTTAAATGAAAACTCCCTGCAGCTAAACGCAGACAAAACAGAAACTCTGGTCTTTGCCCCCGTTGATTCAATCCCAGGGATTAAACAGTACCTGGGTGATTTAGGCCAGTATGTGAAGTCCAGCCTTAGAAATCTGGGAGTTATTTTTGACAGTGAAATGTCTTTTGTGCAGCACTGTAAGCAGCTAACAAGAAACTGCTTCTTTCAACTTAGGAACATATCCAAACTCAGAACAATGGTTTCAAGAAATTATTTGAAGCTCCTCATTCATGCTTTTGTGTCATCACATTTGGACTATTGTAACAGTTTGTTTTCAAGTCTAAACAAGAAGGAGCTCCATCGTCTGCAACTAGTGCAGAACTCTGCAGCGAGAATCTTGACTCACACTAATAGGAGGACTCACATTTCCCCTATCCTAAAGGAACTTCATTGGTTGCCTGTGTCTTTTAGATATAAGTTTAAGATATTGGTTCTGGTTTTCAGAGCCCTTCATGGACAGGCTCCCTCCTACATTAGTGATCTGATCCACCCCTACACCCCTGCGTGGGCTCTGAGGCGTATGGATCAAAAGTTGCTGAAAGTTCCTCGCACTTATTTCCGCACTAGAGGTGACCGTTTCTTCGAAGCTGTAGCTCCTAGGTTTTGGAATGATTTACCCCTCTCCTTGCGTTTTATTGATTCAGTTGACATTTTTAAGAGAGAACTTAAGACCCATCTATTTGTTCAGGCTTTTAACTAGTCATTTGTGGGTAGTTATGATTTTTATGTGGTCTTGGCCTTTTATGCTATGTTTTATGCTATATTTTATGCTGTTTTATTCCCTGTGTTTTAGTATTAATTTTTTATTGTTCTATATTTTTACTATGCTGTGAAGCACTTTGTGGCGTTTGCCTGTGAAAGGTGCTATACAAATAAAGATTGCTTGCTTGCTTCTAATTATTAACATCCAGTCTGAATTCTAGCAGCAAGTTTTGTCTGTACAAAGAACAAGTAATCACTGCTCTAATTCAATTCATCAACGATCTTTCAGTTGCTTTCTATTAAAACTTGGTACTTTATCACTGATGCCTCAGAGAAGCGATGTCAAACTCAAATTCACACTGGGCCGAAATGAAAAACAGGGACAAAGTCATGGGTCAAACTCAATATTTATTATTATATGAAAAAGTTATGGCAAATGTGCACATTTACAGATATGTATTGTTGAACCTTTACATTTGGAAACAAACTTATTTTTGCATAAACACTGAATCTGGAATAACCAAATTACACACGGGCAAGTACAGTTGAAATATGTCTCATTTTTAAAAATCTTTTTATTCCTTAAAATGTGTTTATATTCAGCATTTTTGAATTTTTAATCTTTTGAATCTTAAGTATTTCTATTTTATGTTTTCTTGTTTATTTAACTCATTAACTGCCAACTGTTTTCTGATCAGGAAGCCCCTGACTGACAGCACTTTTGAGCATTTTAACTGTTTTTTGAAGAGTCACAGAACATTGTGCTCTATGATCATGTAAACGCCAAAACTACCAAAAGAAACAGTAGACTCACAATCTGTTGTGGAAGCATGAGCTGCAGAATCATTTCGGGTTGGCGCATCGCTTTTTTTCACAGCAGCGTCCCAAAACGATCTCCTAATTCATTGATTTTCTGCTTCCTGATCACGTGACGTGTGACATACACGAATAAAGATCAGCTTTAGACACGTGATGTTTGTTCTCATGGTGCGGGGACTCGTTCCGACGCCCACCCCGTAAAAAAATGCAATTGACGACTATAGTCGTCAATGGCAGTGAGCGGTTGGATTTCAAATGCTTGAGAATGGAGTTGTGTCAGTGTGTCAGGGAGGGAAGATGGAAACTGCAGTCACAAACTCTGACTTGAGCGTGTCGCTAAACTGGAGTTAAATCAGTTCTGTCTGGAGCTTGGTTGGTGCGCTTTCTTTTGTCAGCCGCAAACAGGTTACTGAGCTGTTGGAATCTCCATTTCTAGCCTTCAAAGTCAGCAAATCGCTGAGTAAACTCAGTGCTGAGTAAGAGGAGTGGGCCAAATATAATTAGATTTGGCCAGAGGGCCTGAGTTTGACACTTGTGCCTCAGAGGTTTAACAATTCTATGAAATACATCACAGGTGTGATTATCCTCAGATGCTCAATTTGAGTTTCATTAATTTATTTAGTTTGACAGGTTTTTTTATGGGGGAAGGAAATAAGTTGTGGCAATGACTCATAAGTAATAAACCATGTATTTATGTGTCTAGGCCCATTGCAGGTTGTGAATGGTAAAAGTAAATCCTGATAATGTCTGTGTTGCGAGGCTTACTTGTAAACATAGATCATGGGGGAAATAGACTGATAGATCCCGTTCAAGGACATTTTCATGACTGTTCGACCATAATGCCTTCAGCACCATAAACAATCATTCCTACCATTGTGGTCATGCATCACGATTCTTTAAGCCAGCAATGGTAAGTTCAGCTTTGTTTCCACCCTCCTGCACTGAACGTGACGGGTACCTCGAGCTTTTCATGAGTTGCTGCTTTTGTATCATCAGTCTGAGCCAGCATCAAAAAGAAGATAAATAAGTCACAAATCCCTAACAGAGACCATTAATATGCATCATTTAATTCAAACCCTTGTTTCTATGAAAACAAACAGATGTCAGGCAAAAATTGAAAAAAGGAGGGGATTTAATTGATCCAGGCTGAAAGAAGTGTCTCAAAAGCTGGTCTGGTAATAGGGGACCCGTCATCATTAGGATTGATGGCACCAATTTATTATTAATGATTCGTAAAATGAGATCCAGTAGACCCCATTTTAAATACATTTTCCATTACTGGAGGAGCTGACAAGCAACAGTGCTGATTTTTTACCACCGAAACCTTTTGCTTGCCCTCAGTCTAAATCACGGTATCGTCACCAAGCACAATGTCTCATTTTGGTGATGCATGGATTGACCCAAATTGAAAGCATTTGTTTTAAAGCTGAAAGGAGAATTTCACACTCTTGTAACAGAGGGGTGATATTAAGGTGCTTCATTTAGTTTTAAACCTTAAAACTAGACATAATATGACACCAGCAGTTTCATTTATTTTTTGTTATTCCCTGATATGAGCCTAAATGGCCTCAGCCATTTGCTTTGATATGATTCAATGTCAATCAAACTACTATTATAAAAACTACAGTATCTCATCATCATCAGCTTTATTTGTATAGCACTTTAACAATCCAAGGGATACCCAAAGTGCTGAACACTACACATTAAAAACATTCACAAAAGAAAAAAGATTGTATAAAAAAGAACACTACTATTGACAATAAGAACACTAAACCATAAAATGACACCACTAATTACTGTGCATTGTGCTTAAAAGCTAGTGTGTAAAAATGCATCTTAAGCCGTTTTTTAAACACTTCGACTGAGGAGGCCATTCTGATGGTTAGTGGCAAAGCGTTCCACAGCCTTGGTCCTGCAACTGAAAAAGCTCTGTCCCCTCTTGACCTCATTTTTGCTATCGGAGCAACCAGCAGGAACTGATTGGTGGATCGAAGTACGCGAGGAGGTTCGTACAAGCAAAGCAGCTCAGCCAAGTATGAAGGCGCTAAACCATGAAGGGCTTTAAAAACAAATAAAAGAATTTTAAAATCAATTCTGTACTGAACTGGTAGCCAGTGCAACATGGCCAAAACTGGAGTAATATGCTCTCTCCTTCCGGTACCTGTTAAAAATCTAGCTGCGGTGTTCTGGACCCTCTGTAGCCTAGCAATGGAGGCCTGACTTATCCCTGCAAGCAGGGAGTTACAGTAATCCAGGGGTGAGGTCACAAACGCATGGACAACAGTTTCCAGATGAGCTCTTGATAAAATAGATCTAATCTTAGAGATGCGCCTTAAATGAAAAAAACAAGATCTAACTGTTCCATTGATGTGTTTTTCCAAAGTGAGGCCATCGTCCATTTTTACTCCTAGATTGGAAACAACCTCCGTTCTGAATGCAAGAAGTGTTGTCAACTCTGGGGCCATAATGTTTGCACATCTTGCATTTGGGCTGAAAAGGATGGCCTCGGTTTTGTCGTTATTAAGACTCAGGAAATTGAGTGCCAGCCATGCTTTGACTTCTGATAAACAGTCCAAAAATGGCTGGACCGAGGTTGTTGCGCCACGCTTTAGGGAAATGTAAACTTGGCAATCGTCCGCATGTAGGTGAAAACTGATCTCATGTTTGCGGAACAATGTGCCCAAAGGCAGTAAATAAACAGAGAACAAAAGCGGGCCAAGAATAGACCCCTGTGGCACCCCATAGTCCAGTGCAGCGTTGACAGATGACACGTCCCCAATTCTCACAGAAGAACTTCTTTCCGAGAGGTAGGATCTGACCCATTGAATGGCTGGCCCGGTTATGCCCACCCACTGTTCCAGGCGTTCAATCAGAGTCCCATGGTCAATGGTGTCAAACGCTGCAGTTAAATCCAGGAGTAGCAGTAACACTGAATCCCCAACATCGTTAGCCATAAAAAATATCGTTAAAAACCTTTAGCAAAGCAGACTCCATGCTATGATGAGCCTTGAAACTAGACTGGTACACTTCCCCAAAACCATGATCATCCATATAAGTCTGAATCTGGTGTAACACAACCTTCTCCAAAACTTTAGAAATGAAAGGCAGTTTTGAAATAGGTTTAAAACTGCTCATATCATTCAAATCCAACCCCGGTTTCTTCAGTAATGGTCGTACAACCGCATGTTTAAAGGATTTTGGAACAACACTTGTAGTCAGACTGCTATTTACTATCTCAAGAATAAAAGGACCCACAGCTGTAAACACTTCCCTAACCAGTTGCGCAGGGAGGGGGTCAAGGCGTGACCCAGTTGGCTTTAAACTAAAAACTACCTTTTGCAACTCCGATAGAGACACAGGCTGAAAATTCTCAAACACAGCTAGTGCTGGTATCAGAGTAGAGGGATCATGTGAAGGAGTGCAGATTTTAGTTCTAGTGTTCACCACTTTATCCAAGAAGTAGTGAAGGAAGTTATTACAGGAGTCCACAGTTGCATCAGAGAAAACAGGATTACAGACATTCAGCACAGAATGAGAGGATTATTAGAATTTGTCCTGATGATATTTGAAAAGAACTCAGTCCTGGCCCTTTTCACAGCCCTCTGGTAGGACCACCAGCTCTCTTTAAGGATTTCATAGGAGACCTGCAGTCCATCTTTTTTCCACTTGCATTCTATTCAATTCAATTCAATTCAGTTTATTTATATAGCGCCAAATCACAACAAGAGTCGTCTCAAGGCACTTCACAAAGTAAACATTTCAATACAGTTCAGTTCATAAGCCAATCAGTAAAAAAAGTTTCCTATATAAGGGACCCAGCAGATTGCATCAAGACACTGACTAGTGTCATTGTGTTGGTACAATCCTCATACTAAGCAAGCATTTAGCGACAGTGGGAAGGAAAACTCCCTTTTAACAGGAAGAAACCTCCAGAGGATCCTGGCTCAGTATGAGCAGCCATCCGCTACGGCTCACTGGGGGTTGAGAAGACAGAGCAGGCACAGGCACACCCCACACCCACACACACACACACACACACCACATATATCAAGTAGTGTTTCTATGGCTACACTGTGATTTCTTAGTAGAAGTTCTATTTAGTAAGAGTAAGAGAAACTTTATTGTCTTTATCTGAGTGAATCTATAATTAATTCAATAGGTGAACTAATAGTAGCACATTCTATGTTAAAGAAAGTAAGATGTAATATCAGGAGAGGGAGAATGTTAGGTGGTTGGCAGCAGTGTGCCAGCCGATGGCCCCCTCCATGAGGCCACCACAGCTCAGCAGAACGCCAGTGTAGCTTCTTCTGGGGAGAAAAACACTTAGAGAGAAAATAAAGTTAACAGCTG
>SSNS01000196.1:206218-231644 GCA_006937985.1 Aphyosemion australe | reverse complement strand
CGACATTGTTTTGGCAAACTTACACACCGAAGCAACATTAATTTTAGTGACCTCCGATTGGCGTAACCGGGTGTCATTACCGCCAGCGTGAATAACAATCTTACTGTATTTACGCTTATCCTTAGCCAGCAGTTTCAGGTAGGATTTAATGTCGCCCGCTCTGGCCCCTGGCAAACATTTGACTATGGTTGCTGGAGTCTCTAATGCCACGTTTCTGACTATGGAGCTACCTATAACCAGAGTCGGCTTCTCAGTGGGTGCGTCACCGAGTGGGGAAAATCTGTTTGAAACGTGGACGGGTTGGTGGTGTCCCACGGGCTGGGTTCTATGCTTCTTACGTACAGTCACCCAGCCGGCCTGAGGTCCCGGCTGCTCGGGTTCTACTGGAGGACCGCTACGGGGTGGTTCTGATCTAGTTAGCCCCGCGCTAGCTAAGTAGCTACGGCTATCTACAGGTTTTTCAACAGCGCGGAGCCGGGCCTCCAATTCCGACACCCTCGCCTCCAAAGCTACAAAAATGCTACATTTATTACACGTACCATTATCACTAAAGGAGGCAGAGGAGTAACTAAACATCTGACACACAGAGCAAGAGATAGGAGACGGAGAGGGAGAGACAGAAGTAGCCATAGCCGCGCCGAGGCTAAGCTAACTAGGCAAACAACCTTTCACACCAAATAAAACTGCGTGCGAACTCAAAGGGTTCCCTAAACGCTAGGTGCAACAGGAAATGTGTGTTTTCGCGTGCTTATGTACTACAAGAACTCAAAAATGTCTCAGTACAGAGAAATCAAACCAATTTTAGCAAGCCACAAACACCGAACAGCTACACTGAGTGCAAGCACTGAAACAGGAAGTGACGTAATGCCTTACCGCAGGTTCAGCCAATCAACCAATTCTGCCCTTCTACACATCCGTCTGCTCGCACGGGTAGTTTCAGACAACCAGGGTTCTGACTTAAGCCTTGGTTTTCTGCGTTTCAGCAGAGCAACAGCATCTAAAGAGGTTGTACATGCTAAGTTAAAAACATCGTTAAGTCCCTCGGTGCTAGATGGCACTGACAAATTGTTGTTCCCCACCAATTTAAAAACTTCTGAGAATTCGGCTGCTGTAGAGCTATTTAATAAACGTCAGAGTCTGTCCTGGCCGTGTTTTCCTATGGGATGAATTGTAGATGTTAAATTGAACAAAATTGGCATTTGATCTGAGCAATTGTCAGGTTGGACACGGATAACCCAGACACCAGCACCAGGTCTAGTGTGTGCCCACGCTCCTGTGTGGGACCACTAATCAGTTGTAGCAGATTAAAAGAGTCTATTAAGTTAAAAAAGTCCTTCACCAAAGGCTTATTGGGGCAGCATACATGAATATTAAAATAGCACCTGATCATATTTAGGTATAACATCGCTTAGAAAATCAGAAAACTCTTGTATAAAGTCAGCACTATATCATGGAGGACGATACACCAACACCACCAGCAATTTTTGAGAAAGCTCCAGTTGGAAAAAGCAGAGCTCAAAGCTGGCTGGTCGGGCCACCAGATCGAGTTGTCTACATTCAAAACAGGATTTAAACACTGTAATTAGGCCTCCCCCCCGACGTGAAAGCCTTGGGACATTAAAATAAGTGCAGTTGGTAGACAACAGTTCTGCCAGTGCACTAGCATCCCCTTCCTGAACCCAGCTTTCCGTTATGCAGAAGAAACTCAGATTATGTGAAACAAAAAAATCTTTAAGAATGAACGCCTTGTTTGCCACTGACCTGGCGTTCACCAGTCCAAACGTGATTGGTGCAGCAGTTCTTGCCTCCTTAAGGTCCTGCAGCTGAAGTAGCGGCGCAGCACACACAATCTCTCGCAGATTCCTCCAGTTTACTCCTCTCCTGCGAATCCGAGCTGGTTTCTGGGAGTGACGCCGGTGTAAAGACCACCGAGATGGGATCTGCCCCGCGTTGTTGGTTACACAGCTGTCATCACCATGGGGGATTTCCGGGTTCTGATTGTAGCTGTTGGCACTGTAGATATAATTGAGGTCTTGGAGCAAGCCCACTCAATCGCGGATGCAACCCAGGCAGCTGTAGATACAGCCCAGGGGCTAGCCCTGGTAGCTTTGGATGTTGCCCCAGAGCTAGACCAGAAGACAACATTAGTGGTCCAGGATAAGGTGGGCGTGATCTGATGAGGAGATGTGGTAGCCCTGGAAGCGATGATGTCCCTGAGGAGTGCACTGGGTGTATTGCAGAAAAGAGTAGAGATTCCGGGTGCAAGGGTGGAAACCCTTGGGTTAATGGTGATGGCCCGGGGATCGGCAGAAGTGGTAGGCCTGGTGGGTAAGATGGTAGCCCAGGTGGCTGTGGGTATAGCCAACTTACTGGTTTAGGAAGCTGCTGATATGAGCCAGCCAGCAGTGCTACTAGTCCATGTAACATTGGCTGCGGCCTGAGTAGCCTTAACTGAGGCCCAGTTAGCTGTCGCTGTGGCCCAGATAGCCTTGGCTGAGGTCCAGGATTTGATTCAACGTCACCAGCCAGAAGCATCATTATAACAACATATAAAGCACCCGTGGAAGGTTTAGGTTTGTTTGAGAGTCCAAGTTTACCTGGGGGTAGGGGTAGCTGGCCATACCCATTAGCAAGTAGAGTTGTGTGGAGCACATGGAGACTCCTCCTAGTTGGAAGCAGAACTTGATTTGCCCTTCTCCTTGGACAATTTAGACAGAAAATTAGGTACAAGCATATCACAACAGCAAAAATGCAAGTTGAAGTGAGACACCAAGGTCTTTTGCTGTTTTTGGAAGAGTTTTTAATCCAATGGACAGAGCCATCCAATCCGGGTGTTGGCTCGGCAGCTATATTGGAAGTTCTGACCCGGTTCTACCAGCTGACTGCTTCCTAAGGATCTCAGAGCCCTGCTGGGTGGAGATACTGGAAGGAGATCTGACGTGTAATCCTCTGCTAATACCATGTCCTGCTCCCCTGTTGAGTCGTTTATGTAATTCATGAATCAAAATAACTACATTTTTCTCTGGTACAAAACAAACAAATATGACAAAACCCCTGATGTAATCAGCATGTAATACAATAGTTGGTGCAGATTTAGTTCTGCTCTGTGAAGAAACAACATCTGGATGAGAAATTTCTCTCAGACAGGTTTTTCCTCACCAGATGGGAAGTAAATGAATCCTAAATTGATGCAGAGTCAGACAAACTCTTCCTAAACCTTCTGAGACATTGTGACAGATTTAAACACAACCTGTCTTAAAACAGCACAATGAATTATTGCACAGATTCTTCAGCTAGACATCTACCACCTTCCTGTAGATAAAGCTCCCACTCCAAAAAAAATACCATTAGCAATGCCTGGAGTGTGTTTAATAATTGATGACTGGAGCATCCGTGATAATTAAGAGTTAAGTGAGCACATGTGTTGTTGGGTGTGTGTGCAAAGCAAAATCTGGGAGGCATCCACAGTGAGCGTTTGCGTGCAGTTGAATAGGAGACTCTTGTTGAGCTATGAAAAATACACTGCAACATCCTGGTGACTTGTCATTCATCCCCCTCCCTTCCATCACCACCTTTCACAGTCATGCTGATGATGCATTACTCCAAATGACAGTCATTTTGCTGGCAATATTCTTATGCAGTAGATAGGTTGTTTTTCTAGGCTTTAATTGGAGATGTATGACTTTCTGAATGTTGCAATTTTCTGCAGCAGAAGGAAGCTCACAGCAATGGTGGTGAAGTAATCCCACTTTATAAAAATGGAAATAAGCATATCTTTACAAATTATAGGCCAGTTTCCCTGCTGTCACAATTCTCAAAATTATTGGAAAAATTATTTGTTGCTAGTCTGGATAAATTCATGGATAATCAGAACATCTTGAGCAGTAGTCAGTATGGATTTAGGGCAAATCACTCAACATCAATGGCATTAATGGATTTAATAGAATTCATCTCCACAGAAAAAGACAGGAAAAACTATGCAGTTAGTATTTTTATTGACCTCAAGAAAGCTTTTGACACTATAGATCATAACATTCTTTGTGAAAAACTAAGTAAGTACGGTATCAGAGGAGCAGCACAGTGGGTCACAAGTTATTTGAGGAACAGGCAACAATATGTTAAGATAAATAATGTGAAATCAGATATTTGCAACATCTCTTGTGGAGTTCCTCAGGGGTCCGTCTTAGGTCCCAAACTTTTTAATCTCTACATTAATGATATCGCAAAGGTATCCCAATTGTTAAATTGTATATTATTTGCAGATGATACATTTTCGTATGCAAGTGACAATATAGAACATATAACAGAAGTGATTCAAATAGAATTAAAGGTTGAATATGGAAGAATTTAAGAAGATTTTGATAAAAAGCTATATTTATAAGAAATTAGACATCCACAGGGCATTTTGATGTTTGCACAATGAAGGTACAGTGTTTCCTTAAAAAGCTATATTTTAAAAGAAAATCGATAAAATATTTATTAGGTCGGGCACGACCCAGTGTTTATGTTTACATCTAGCTAGGTTTATGTGTACATTTAGCAGCCAATAGAGGGCACAGTTGAGGGTTGCCAAGTACGGTCCGCTCTGCACAGCGAAGCTATGGCGAGGCTGGCACGAGCGAAAATGGCAGACACGGAGACGGCAAGTCAACCAGCTGCTTCTCAGCCCAGAAGACCTCTACTTCATCTCAGAAGAGGAGCGACCAGCAAAGATCGAAAACCAGAGTGAGTTTGGGAGAAGCATACACCAGATGGACCCAAATAAAGAATTTTCACGGCATCCAAACACACGCGGATATGGCGAATTTTCTCATGGATCGGTAAGCTAACTCGCTAGCTAACGTGTAATATTACCTCTCGGTGAAACTGCTTTGCAATATTTCTGCTCATTATATGATGTTGACTCTAGATATGAGAAATCTGAACATGAACATGGACATGGACCATCAACCTCCACACCCACTAAACGGCGGCGGCTAAATTCTCCTGCTCTGTCCAGTATAGCTGGCCTGGCTCACAACACTTCAGCCAGAGGAGAGTGGAGATGACACCCTCTCAGCCTCCGACATTAGATGCCTAGAGGACAGGTAAAGATGTTGTATTTGTCTTTGCATTAGAAGTAAAATATATATATAATTTCAAACAAAACTACTCTGCTGTTAGCTAGGGATACGGGAAAGGGCTTCAGCGAGGACGTTGTCAGCGCCCTTCTTGTGTCTGATGTCGAGGGGGTATTCCTGAAGCAGCAGCGCCCATCTCATCAACCTTTGGTTATGATTATACATCTGGTTGAGGAAGACCAGAGGGTTGTGGTCTGTAAAGACAAGAAGGGAAAAGCGACTTGAACCAACGTAAACTTGAAAATGCTGCAATGACCATATGAGAGCTAGAGTCTCTTTCTCGATGGTGGAATAGTTCAGCTGCGCTTTGTTGAATTTGCGGGAGAAATAACCAATGGGGTGATCAAGTCCATCGGCATCCTCTTGGAGGAGGACTCCTCCAACTCCAACATTACTGGCGTCGACTTCCAGTTTAAATGGACGTGTTAGGTCTGGAGCTGCAAGTATAGGAGTACAACATAGCAGTTTCTTGAGGGACACAAAAGCAGTCTGACAGTCATTGGACCAGCAAAAGGGAATGCGAGTGCTTAGCAGGTCGGTAAGAGGTTTGGCTACAGTAGAGAAGTTCCTACAGAAACATCTATAATAACTAGCCATACCTAAGAAGTGTCTTAACTCTCTCCGAGTTGTGGGTGCTGGAAACGAGACCATAGCTTCTATTTTATCTTCCAAGGCCCGGACCAGGCCTTGACCCACCTCTTTTCCAAGGTAGCGTACTGTAGCTTTACCAAACTCACACTTAGCCAAGTTTAACGTGAGACAGGCTGATTTCAGGCGCTGAAAAACCTTCTCCAAGGTCTGTAGATGATGTTCCCAGGTTGAGGTATAAATCACGATGTCGTCTAAGTAAGCGCTGCATTGAGGGAGATCTCATAGAATCTGGTTGATGAGTCTCTGGAAGGTAGCAGGTGCATTCCTCATTCCGAATGGTAGCACTGTGTACTGTAACAGATTATCTGGAGTAACAAAAGCTGAGACGTCAGAAGCAAATGGAGTTAGTGGAATCTGCCAATACCCTTTTAAAAGGTCAAGACGTGAAACAAACTTGGCAGTCCCCACACTGTCTACACAGTCGTCCACCCTGGGTAGTGGGAAAGAGTCAGGAACAGTGACTGCATTTAGTTTTCGGTAGTCAGTTACTAATCTATAAGTTCCATCTGGCTTATTTTCTAAAAGACATGGCGAACTCCAAGAGCTAAAGCTGGGCTTAGCTAAACCGTGTTGAACCAGATAACTTACTTCATTCTTCATTAGTTCTCTTTTCAGGGGACTGGCTCGGTAAGGATGCATCCTAACTGGTCTATCCTGGGTTAGCTTAACATCATGAGTCACAAGATGAGTCCGGGAAGGCACATCTGAAAACAACTCAGGAAAAGAGTGGATTAACTGACTAAGTTCTCTCTTCTGAGATGTATCGAGGTGATTAAGACTGGATGAGAGGGTCTTAAGAGCCTCGGAATTACACAGCCTCGGGGTCACCGGAGGTCCGACTTTATGTTTACCATCATCAGAGACATCACTGCTTAAGATTGGGTTTCTTTTCTCACTCACACACACCGGACCTGAGGGCGTTTCCCGGCTATGAAACAGCTTTAATCTGTTTATGTGGCAAAGGCGAGTTTTTCTGCGGTGAGAAGGAGTTTTAATGAGGTAGTTACAATCAGTAAGTTTACTTAGCACTTCGTAAGGACCTTCAAACTGAGGAGACAGGGAGGACCCACTCATAGGGTTTAGCATCAATACAAGCTCTCCTGGCTCCAACTGTCGAGGACTAGACTTCTTGTCATACTGAGACTTCATGGTGGCTTTTGCGCCTTGCAAATGAAGTCGAGCTAATTCATTAGCTTCTTTTAGCCTTCTCTGGAAGGTTTCTACATGTGTAAGGAGTTTAGAACCAGAATGAGGGACAGGCCATAAAAAATTTTCTTTTAGGGCCTTTAAAGGGCCTCTAGGCGAGTGTCCAAACACTAACTGTGAGGGACTAAAACCTGTAGAATCTTGGACTGAGTCTCTGGCAGCAAATAACACAAATGGAAGTCCTTCTTCCCAGGAGCAGCCAGAGACAAAACAGTGCTTCTTTAACATAGTTTTTAGCGTCTGGTGCCATCTTTCAACAACTCCCTGACTTTCAGGATGGTAACTGGTAGAGGTGACATGTTTAATACCAAGCGTCTGAGCCACCTGAGAAAACAGCTTGAAAGTGAAGTTAGTGCCTTTGTCTGTCTGAATAACCTGGGGTAACCCAAAGGTTGAGAAGAATCCAGTTAAAGCTCTAGTCACGTTTTTAGCAGTGATTGACGACAAGGGAATGGCTTCTGGGAAACGAGTTGCTGAACAGATGATGGTGAGCAGATACCTCTTGCCGGTTCGGGTTGGAGGTAAGGGCCCAACACAGTCTACCACAACATGCTCAAAAGGTGTGGAAACTATAGGTAACGGATGTAGAGGAACTGGCTTTATCTTTTGGTTCGGGTTTCCCGTTATCTGACACACTGGGCAAGTTTTACAAAACTGAGCCACATGGCGTTTTAATCCAGGCCAAAAGAAATGGTGAAGAATGAGGTCATAGGTTTTATTTATTCCAAGATGACCTGACCACTTACTTTCATGAGCTAAACGTAGGATGTGCTGTCTAAAAACATGGGGAACCACGATTTCTTTGACTTGTCCCCAGTCAGCCCCCTGAGCTCGGGGTTGGGACCAACAGCGGAATAACACNCCCTTGTGGTTGTTTTTTGGTTTGGTCCCTCCTCGCCCACCCTTGTGGTTGTTTTTTGGTTTGGTCCCTCCTCGCCCACCCTTGTGGTTGTGTTTTGGTTTGGTCCCTCCTCGCCCACCCCCGTGTTCTGTGTCTTGTTTCTGTGGTGTTTTGTGTTTTTGTTTCTCTGTTGTGCGTCTGGTAGCCGCCCTTGAGGGGGGGGTATTGTCATGTCCTGTCTATGTCCTCCCTGTGTCCAGTCTATGTCCTCCCTGGCCCTTCCATATCCCATCTCCCTTGTCTCCGGTCCCTTCAATCATCATTCAGTTTTTACTTTATTTCTCATTACTTTAGTTCTGCCATGTCCATTCCCCAGCCCATTAGTGTTGTATTTCTCTCTAGTTTTCCTTTCCCCTTCTTGTGTATTTAAGTATTGCCAGGTCCCTGTAAGTTTAGTATCCTTTTGTATCAGTTACCTTTGACCCCTGTGTTCCTCTTAGCTGTTTCATCCTCACATTAGTTATCTTTCATTGTCCCCTGGTATTTAGTTCATCCCTCCAGTTAGCTGTTGTCCTTGTGTCCCCTTAGTCATCCTGTACCTCTTATGTTCAGTGTTTTTAGTCTTCAGTCAGTTTGGTGTTTCATTTCTCATATCTTCCTTCCTGTGTTCTCCTATGTTAGTTGCTTCTTGTATTTTGGTTATTAGTTAAATGACTTTAATTATTTCTCCTGTATTCTGTTTATTCATTCTAGTATTTTCTTTCAGCATTTAGTTTTAATGTTTTAGGTTTCTCTCTTTATCTGGTTCAGTCCTCTTGTGTTTTGTATTGCTTCCCATCCTCAGATTATTACCCACACCTGCTCATCATTGTAATCAGTAATCATCACACCTGCTCCCTGTTTCCTCATCAGCTCCTCAGCAGTATTTAACCCAGTCATTTTCATAGCTCCTGGTCGGTTCCTTGTCTTTCTCTGCTTTGCCTTGTTTCTGTGTTTATCTGTATCTCGTGTGCCCCTGATGTTTATGCCTGCCTGCCTGCCTGCCTGCCTGCCTGCCTCTGCCATTAACCACTGCGTAAAATAAAACTTTTTTTACATTACCTGGCTGCCTCATGGAGATTCCTGCAATTGGGTCCTACAACAAACTACCACCCCGTGACAAAGACACAGAAAGACATTTCTGAATGAATAGGCTGTTCCCAGAGTGCTGTATCAAGGCTCCTCAGTGGGAAGTCTGTGGGAAGGAAAAAGTGTGGCAGAAAACGCTGCACAACGAGAAGAGGTGACCGGACCCTGAGGAAGATTGTGGAGAAGGACCAATTCCAGACCTTGGGGGACCTGCGGAAGCAGTGGACTGAGTCCGGAGTGAAAACATCCAGAGCCACCGTGTACAGGCGTGTGCAGGAAATGGGCTACAGGTGCCGCATTCCCCAGGTCAAGCCACTTTTGAACCAGAAACAGCGGCAGAAGCGCCTGACCTGGGCTACAGTGAAGCAGCACTGGCCTGTTGCTCAGTGGTCCAAAGTACTTTTTTCAGATGAAAGCAAATTTTGCATGTAATGTAATTCGGAAATCAAGGTGCCAGAGTCTGGAGGAAGACTGGGCAGAGGGAAATGCCAAAATGCCTGAAGTCCAGTGTCAAGTACCCACAGTCAGTGATGGTCTGGGGTGCCATGTCAGCTGCTGGTGTTGGTCCACTGTTTTATCAAGGGCAGGGTCAATGCAGCTAGCTATCAGGAGATTTTGGAGCACTTCATGCTTCCATCTGCTGAAAAGCTTTATGGAGATGAAGATTTCATTTTTCAGCACGACCTGGCACCTGCTCACAGTGCCAAAACCACTGGTAAATGGTTTACTGACCATGGTATTACTGTGCTCTATTGGACTGCCAACTCTCCTGACCTGAACCCCATAGAGGATCTGTGGGATATTGTGAAGAGAAAGTTGAGAGACACAAGACCCAACACTCTGGATGAGCTTAAGGCTGCTATTGAAGCATCCTGGGCCTCCATAATATGGGGAGAAAAAAGTCTCAATAGATTTGTGTGTGTGTGTATCTAGATTAGTGTGTGCATAACTAAAGATTTGTGTGTGCGCATCTATATCTATGTGTGTGTGTATAGATCTATGCATGTGTAACTCTTGATTTGTAACTTGTGTTTACATTTTTGTGTGTAACTTCAGCTCCTACACATACAAATTATTAAATACAAACACACAAATCAACTGGTACACACGGACAAAAATACATTACACACAGATTAGTTTACAAGTACAAAAACCCTTTTGAGATGGTGCATTCAATGCTGGGTGAAAGCTGGGAAATCTGAATTTTCTTTGGAGTTAGTCTAAACTTGTGTTGAAGGGGCAAACATGTTTTTCTGTGGAAAAATAGAATATCTCATGATCCTGTAGTTACAAAATATTAACCTAAATTTACTTTTTAATAATCTAAAATTTAGACATAAATGTGTTTATGAGCTATGAAAACGTAGTCAAATGGTTGTAAGAAATGACCACTAGATGGCAGAGTTGTTCTCTGACTGGGAAAAGCATGCTTCAAACCGGGAGAAGGCACGATAAGATGGAGCAGCTCTGGTGATCTTTCCTCTGAAGTCAAAAGAGAAAGTTACGACACGCTTTGAACTCGCTGACACGTGGTCACGTGGTTCATGTAGCCCCGAATAGTTCTAAACAGCTCACCGCTGCCAGTCAGTATGAGTGGCTTCTGGCAGGACTGGACGCTAAAACGACCCTTTTCTTATTTCCACATGGATTTTTTGGTGATTATTGATCAATAATGTGTATTAATTACTACACTGATTATGTATTTTATCAAAGCAATTCCCTTTGGAGCAGCACAAACATTTATCATTTTTATATTTTAGAGGGCAGCCAGACTGCAAACACAACGTTGAAAACATTTAGGATACAGTTCATATTTAGCTAAAATACATATAATTGTATAAAAATAACTGTTTATATAATACACTCATCAACGTAAGGATCTGGGTTAGAATTTGAGCTTTCTGTTCTCTGTGTGCTAACATAGGGATGCTTTACTTTTTGTCCTAATAGACTTAAATATGTCAGCGCTAGCTTGCCTTCAGATCTACTTCCTCTAACAAAACATGAGATATTACCTTTTCCAGGATTTAGTCCTGTAATCTTCAGTCTGCCTGTTGTCAGATGGAAAAGGAGCAGAATGACACAGCTGATCTAAATTCATTTAAAACAAGTTTTTAACGACTTGGAGGAAAATATGTGGGTGTAGATGCATCTATAACCCTGCTGATGGTGCTTCCAGCATAGCAACTAGTATAAATAGTAACTGTTTGATTAAAATGTTAATTCAAATAAAACTGTTTATGGTTAAAAACATGTTAGATGACAAAATAAGTGTGCGTCAGCTGTGCAAAACCACATAACCAAACATTTTTCATATATTTATTTATTAAAAGCCATTGGTCACAATAACAGTAAACTGTGTGCAATAGGTTTAATCTGCATATACATTTTCAGTCGGGGATCGACACGTTTTACTCTCAAATGCATGAGACCCCATAAAAGAACGTCTGCTTCAGAGAGCTCCACAGGCTCTCCTCAGGACATGAGGATCCCTCTCTCTGACATCAGAACCCACCAAAGAAGACGTCAACACTTTCAGCTGGAACCAGGTGTCTGCTGCTTCTTTCATGGAACTCCCAGATGTGGTGGATGTTCTAGAGAGAGAAGCAAGTCTTTTAGAAAGCTGAAGTCTTCATTTCATGATGTGTAACATAAAATAGAATAGAATAGACTTTATTGATCCCACAGTGGGGAAATTCACTTGTCACAGCAGCACCATCACTCAAAGAGTAATTAGAAGAAAGATAAAAACAAGGATACATCTATATACACATAGGCAGTAATCTAGTATTGTAATCTTAGATCACTAAAAAAAAAACACAAATAAAAGATGAAAACAAACTTGGTACCAACACTATGCAGCATACTGTAAGAGACACAGACAACAATGTGAATCAGGTATTGCACAAGTATAGAACACATACGGAATATTGCATTGGTGTTATTGTGTACCAGGATGATACCAGCACAGCTTAAACTGAGGAGTTATACACTCTTACAGCAGAGGGGATGAAAGATCTACGATAGCGCTCAGTTTTACATCTGGGATGTCTCAGTCTACCTCTGGAGGAGCTGTCCATGATCTCCACAGTGGAGCGCAGTGGATGGGAGGGGTTTCTTAAGATGGAGGTCATCCCCAGCATCCTCCTTTCACACGTCTCCTCAACAGAATCCAGCGGGCAGCCCAGAACCGAGCTAGCTTTGGTAGCTAGCTTTGGTAGCTAGCTTGTTCAGTCTCTTTCTGTCTCGATCAGAGCTGCCTACACCCCAACAGACCACAGCAGAATGAATAACAGAGCCAACAACAGAGTGATAAAAGAATTTTAGGAGCTGGGAGTTAACTCCGAAGGACCTCAGCCTCCTCATGAGATGGAGGCGGCTTTGGCCCTTCTTATACAGAGCATCTGTGTTGTGGGACCAGTTCAGTTTACTGTTGAGGTGAACACACAGGTACTTAAAGGTGTCCACCACCTCAATGTCTGCTCCCTGGATGCTTACTGGTGAGTTAGGAGGAGTGTTTCTCTGGAAGTCAATCACCATTTCCTTTGTTTTACTGGTGTTCAAGCGAAGGTGGTTACGCTCACACCAGTCCACAAAGTCCATGAGGACTGACCTGTACTCCTGGTCGTTCCCCTCAGACACACAGCCGACAATGGCCGAGTCATCAGAGTACTTCTGGAGGTGACAGCTGCTGGTGTTGTAGTTGAAGTCCGAGGTGTAGAAGGTGAAGAGAAAGGGTGAGAGTACTGTACCCTGCGGAGCTCCAGTACTGCACACAACCACCTCAGATGTACAGTTGTGCAGCCTCACGTACTGTGGCCTGTTGGTGAGGTAGTTGATGATCCAATGCGGTCAGATGTTTGTCCACACTAAGCAGCAGATTCATCAGGCTGAGATTAAGAATTACAGCTAAACAGATCTATATGCTGTCTAATGCTGGGTATCTTGGAAATAAAGAGAACAAAGAAAAACAGCATCTTGCATCACAACAAGCATACCCCCACCAATGCGGTAGCACCAGTACATATGAATGGTTTGTTGGAGGGATTTTTACGTCCCTTATCTTTAATTTTAAAATCAGTGATTCTATAAAAGTTAATACATTCATACAGAATCTTGACATCTGCAGGAAACCTCAGAAAAAGTTGTTACGGTGCTTGCATTAGCGTTGGTACGTGATAAATTCCTGATCACTTTAATATGCATTTTATTCTGCTAGCCTCCCCATCACCCAGCCAGCTGCAGCACTCCACCTTTGACTCCATCACAGACCAGACCGGCAGCTTCCACCAACCTGCTCATCGCTCAGCTCACCGCTCATGATAATTCCCTCTGAGAACATGAAGATTAGACATGAATGCAGTAGCAGCAGTGTAACCTGTAAAGCCTGGGACACACAGGAGACAGACGCGCCGCGTCACGCCCGCGCCGTCATTTTAAAAAGAAGCCATTATACACTGCTCACAAAAATTAAAGGAACACTTTTTTTATTGGGCCTGGCATGAAATCAATTAAACCTGTCTGATAATTTTCTGGTTGATTAAGCAGCTGAGGGCATTGTTAATCACTTTCAGCTGTATTGGTGTTCATGGACTTAACGACAGGTGCACTAAAGTGGCAACAATTAAAAACCCTGAAAACAGGACTGGTTTAACATGTGGAGGTCATTTCAAGTTTCTCCCTCTTGATCTTTTTTGGCTGGTTTTCCACTCGTGCTAGTTTTGGCTTGAGTAATTATCTCTACTGGCAGCATGAGGCGCTTCCTTAACCCTACAGAAGTTGCACAGATTGTCCAACTTCTCCAGGATGGCACATCCACACGTGCTGCAGCAAGAAGGTTTAATGTGTCTCCCAGCACAATCTCCAGAACATGGAGGAGATTTCAGGAGACTGGTGGTTATTCTCGGAGAGCTGGACAGGGCCTTAGAAGGTCCACAACCCATCAGCAGGACCGATACCTGCTCCTTTGTGCAAGGCGGAACAGACTGAGCACTGCTAGTGCCCTACAGAATGACCTCCAGAGGGCCACTGGTGTGAATGTCTCTACCCAAACAATCAGGAACAGACTTCATTAAGATGGCCTGAGGGCCCGACGTCCTGTAGTGGGCCCTGTGCTCACTGCCCAGCACCGTAGAGCTCCACTGGCATTTGCTCAAGAACACCAGAATTGGCAAGTCCGCCACTGGCGCCCTGTACTTTTTACAGACGAGAGCAGGTTCACCCTGAGCACCTGTGATAGACGTGAAAGAGTCTGGAGAAGACAAAGAGAACGGTTTGCTGCCTACAACGTCGTTCAACATGACAGGTTTGGTGGTGGGTCAGTGATGGTCTGGGGAGGCATATCCATGGAGGGACGCACAGACCTCTACTGCCTAGGAAATGGTGCTCTGACTGCCATAAGGTATCGAGATGAAATCCTTGAACCCTTTGTCAGACCCTACGCTGATGCAGTAGGTCCTGGTTTTCTCCTAATGCACGACAATGCCCGGCCTCATGTGGCAAGAGTATGCAGGCAGTACCTGGAGGATGAAGGTATTGAAACAATTGAATGGCCTTCACGATCCCCTGACTTAAACCCAATAGAACATCTGTGGGACATTATGTTTCGGTCCATTAGGCGGCGCCAGGTTGCTCCTCAGACTGTACAAGAGCTCAGGGATGCCCTCACACAGATCTGGGAGGAAATGCCACAAGACACCATCCGTTGTCTCATTAGGAGCATGCCCCGACGTTGTCAAGCATGCACACAAGCTCGTGGGGGCCACACAAGATACTGAAAAGCATTTTGAGTTGCAGAAATTAAGTTTTTGAAATAATGGACTAGCCTGCCACATCTTCATTTCACTCTGATTTTAGGGTGTCTACACAATTGAGCCCTCTGTAGGCTGAAAACTTTTATTTCCATTAAAAGACTTGGCATCCTTTTGTTCCTAAGACATTGCCCTGTCGTTATTTGTATAGATATCCAACTTCATATTGAGATCTGATGTATCTAATGTGTTTCTTTAAAGTGTTCCTTTAATTTTTGTGAGCAGTGTATATNATACACTGCTCACAAAAATTAAAGGAACACTTTTTTTATTGGGCCTGGCATGAAATCAATTAAACCTGTCTGATAATTTTCTGGTTGATTAAGCAGCTGAGGGCATTGTTAATCACTTTCAGCTGTATTGGTGTTCATGGACTTAACGACAGGTGCACTAAAGTGGCAACAATTACAAAACCCTCAAAACAGGACTGGTTTAACATGTGGAGGTCATTTCAAGTTTCTCCCTCTTGATCTTTTTTGGCTGGTTTTCCACTCGTGCTAGTTTTGGCTTGAGTAATTATCTCTACT
Organism: Aphyosemion australe; assembly: GCA_006937985.1. NCBI lineage: Eukaryota > Metazoa > Chordata > Actinopteri > Cyprinodontiformes > Nothobranchiidae > Aphyosemion > Aphyosemion australe. The sequence continues at coordinate 216,361 of SSNS01000196.1, read as the reverse complement.
GGCAGCATGAGGCGATTCCTTAACCCTACAGAAGTTGCACAGGTTGTCCAACTTCTCCAGGATGGCACATCCACACGTGCTGCAGCAAGAAGGTTTAATGTGTCTCCCAGCACAATCTCCAGAACATGGAGGAGATTTCAGGAGACTGGCGGTTATTCTCGGAGAGCTGGACAGGGCCGTAGAAGGTCCACAACCCATCAGCAGGACCGATACCTGCTCCTTTGTGCAAGGCGGAACAGGCTGAGCACTGCTCGTGCCCTACAGAATGACCTCCAGAGGGCCACTGGTGTGAATGTCTCTACCCAAACAATCAGGAACAGACTTCATGAAGATGGCCTGAGGGCCCGACGTCCTGTAGTGGGCCCTGTGCTCACTGCCCAGCACCGTAGAGCTCCACTGGCATTTGCTCAAGAACACCAGAATTGGCAAGTCCGCCACTGGCGCCCTGTACTTTTTACAGACGAGAGCAGGTTCACCCTGAGCACCTGTGATAGACGTGAAAGAGTCTGGAGAAGACAAGGAGAACGTTATGCTGCCTGCAACGTCGTTCAACATGACAGGTTTGGTGGTGGGTCAGTGATGGTCTGGGGAGGCATATCCATGGAGGGACGCACAGACCTCTACTGCCTAGGAAATGGTGCTCTGACTGCCATAAGGTATCCAGATGAAATCCTTGAACCCTTTGTCAGACCCTACGCTGATGCAGTAGGTCCTGGTTTTCTCCTAATGCACGACAATGCCCGGCCTCATGTGGCAAGAGTATGCAGGCAGTACCTGGAGGATGAAGGAATTGAAACAATTGAATGGCCTTCACGATCCCCTGACTTAAACCCAATAGAACATCTGTGGGACATTATGTTTCGGTCCATTAGGCGGCGCCAGGTTGCTCCTCAGACTGTACAAGAGCTCAGGGATGCCCTCACACAGATCTGGGAGGAAATGCCACAAGACACCATCCGTTGTCTCATTAGGAGCATGCCCCGACGTTGTCAAGCATGCACACAAGCTCGTGGGGGCCACACAAGATACTGAAAAGCATTTTGAGTTGCAGAAATTAAGTTTTTGAAATAATGGACTAGCCTGCCACATCTTCATTTCACTCTGATTTTAGGGTGTCTACACAATTGAGCCCTCTGTAGGCTGAAAACATTTATTTCCATTAAAAGACTTGGCATCCTTTTGTTCCTAAGACATTTCCCTGTCATTATTTGTATAGATATCCAACTTCATATTGAGATCTGATGTATCTAATGTGTTTCTTTAAAGTGTTCCTTTAATTTTTGTGAGCAGTGTACTTTGTTTTTTGGGAGATCTCCACTTATGAGTTTTATTATATTTACTATTTATTAAAACTCAAATTTTATTCGTCATCGAACATTTTTGTTTAAACAGAAATTAATTTAGGAGATTAATTTCGGTGCACCTATTTTAATACCTAGGTTTGGTAGATCTGCGTTGTGTATGTGTTAAAATATATAATTGTGTACTAATTTTAATCCATCTAAGGATATTAAACTAAACACAGGGAAAAACAGCAGGCCACGTCTCCCTTACTTCAACCCACAGTCAGCTTACGTTAACACCGCAATGGTTTCCGCTGACTCGTCTTTTCAGGAGAGGTTGTGTGGCCTGTCTATACAACTTCAGGCAACTTAGGGTCACCCTTATTTATTGACCTGCCAGTCGTACGGTACGTGAGGTCACCGCCTTCACTGTATTATGTACGTAAGGGTATTTTTTCTTTCGTCACGGACGCGGCCGTGAACAGGTCGGAGGTACCAGTCCGCCTTCTCTACCCTTTAAAGTATTTTTACTTTTGTTACAGAACGCCGCTGTAAACAGGTTGGAAGCGCTTCCGCCTTTTTCTACCTTTGTACAAAGTCACGGATCGCCGCCGCGTCAGAACAGAAACACCGTCTGTCTGAAATTACTTTAGTTTTTATCTTACGTCTGGCAGGTTTTCCCTTACCATTGTAATAAAATTTAAGTTTTAGAGTCGCCAAAAATTCTATACTTACTCCCAGTCATTTGTTCGATTCAATCCTGATCCGGATGCCGCCAGAATCCTCGCTGGGGAACAGAGGAGACCTACGAAGCCGGCCTGTGGATCAATTCAGATTCCAGGTCTTTGCCAGGTACCAAATGGATTTGTTCGGCCCATCTTCTGAGTCCCACGGCGTAGTCTTCCTTGACATCCGGATCATGGCGCCATAAAATGTTAGGGATTATCTGATTATCCCGTCAACCCCATGGATCGAAAAAGTTTGAGCGAACAAAGACAAAAGAGTCTGAAAGTTATGTGTCACGCTGCAGCGGGAGAAACAGTGAGCCAACGTGCAGCCTCACTCTCTCTTCCTCCTTCCTGCTTGCAGCAAAGTTTTATTACAGCTCAAGTCAGGGGCGCAACTACCTACTTTCGGAGGGGTATGCAGATACAAAATGGGCGCCCCCCCAGCTATTATACCCTACCACAAAGGGTGCACCAGCACCAAAAAGCAAACATGAAAAAAAGGTCAGAGAAGATAAGTCTCAGTAGGGGGGTGCGGGGGCATGCCCCTGGAAGAAAGTTTTGGACATTTTATATATAAAAGCATCAGTCTGGTGCATTTTCAGAAAAAAGTAGAGTTACAGGCTGGTGCATGTACACAGCATTATAATGATATAGTTGAGTTAACAGAGTTATCCTGTCCTTTCTTTAATCCATTTTGAACACCGACTACAGCAAAATCCAGTGATGCATCTGCTCAGTACCACAACTGAACTGATGTCACCAAAAGAACCAATCAGCTGGCAGAGCTCACTGCTGAATGTGTGAGTGTGCAGAACTTACAAAACTACGTAACTCTCACGACAATTTAAGGAACAAAATAGAATGAAGCTGCAGGGCTTTAGGCCAGAGTTTAATGACTCATACTGACCCACCTTAGATCCTGACCTGTTATTAATATCATGTATCCTTTACACCAATCAGAATATTCTGTTCAGATGTTCACATCCACACCTTAAAAATGAAATGAAATCATTATTAAAATTAAAAATGATTAATAATCCTTTTTCATGAAAAGATTAGGTATGTGTGAACACCTTTATATTATTATTGTCCAGCTGAAGCAGACATTTGCTTATTTCTAACAGAGCTGAGCTGTGGGAGAAAATATTCAGGCTTATTTCATCTTATTTGTGTGTTTGGTGTATTTATTACCTACTATTAACTATAAAATGATAAATAACAGGTCACTATATCATTTGGGCATAGAAAGTGTTTGTAATGAACTCAAGCATGTTCAGCAGCTCACCTGTTCCTTCCACACTGAGAAATCCTCTCATCAGCAGCAGGTGATCAACAGACTGAACACCGGACCGAAATAACAAAAAGACTAAAGACACCGACCTCAGACCGGGCCGCCAGGCCCGGGAGTTTCCCCAGTCAGGGCCTGATTACTCCCGCCATCCCCGTTAGACAGGAGCTGCTCATCACGTAACGTAACTCTCATGGTGACCACAGAGCTTGGCTTCGCTGGAGCTTATTAGCGCGACTAGATTCTACAACGTTTTCATGAATAAACACACAGCTTAATAGATTTGTGGCTTGTGTAGAAAACCGTCCACACCTCCAACCGCGCTCCAGCGCGTAGTGGGGGCGCGTGCGCTGGAGCGCTGAGAGAGTGTGTGTGTGTGTGTGTGTGTGTGTGTGGGGGGGGGGGGGGGGGGGGGGGGGGGGGGGGGGTTCCAAATACGGAGGGGCGCCTAATCACCAGCGTGTTTAGTAGATATATTTCGCAGATACACAAACGGACAAGTACACACCTGTTATTATGCAGACTAAAAATATTTTTTGCATTATCGCTTTGGCGCCCCCTCCAGCCTGGCGCCCCTATGCGCCGCATACACTGCATACCCACTTTTTGCGCCACTGGCTCAAGTTACACAGGGGGCGGGGCAGTCCAGCCCAGGGCCTTCCCAAAAGTCATGAGGATAACACAGAGAACACAAGAATAATTCTAAGGTGTGGGGTTTAGCTTTGCACACAAATGAGGACAAATAATAATTCTCTAACAATGAATTTTCCTCATTTTATGTTACAGCCTTATTCCTAAATAGGGCTGGGACGATAATCAATAAATCAATTAATCGTACGATAGAACAAAATAAACTCAATAATTTTTCCAGCCTCAATATATCGCCATGTGTCTGCGTGTATATGTTTTCCTTGTCTCTCGCCTCCAAAGACGCTGGATGACAAGAGGGTTCAAGTGCAGTTTTGGTTGTTGACACTGGATAAGCCATTGTATTTATTGTTTTGGAGAGACAGGGTCTATTTTATTGTTTTTGGTGCAATATTTTCTAACAGTGTGAGAGTCCTTTATTATTTTATTTTTATTGTTTTTTGTTTTATTTATTTAGTTAGAACTTCTGGTTCTGGACATTCCAATGTTAAATAAAGGTTAATTGTTGCATTTTAAAGGATGTACTTGCATTATTATGATATAACATTACATAAGTGGTTATTTTGGTCTCGATAATGTTGACAATGATATAGTTTATTGTCAATAATTTGTTGGACAATATATCGTCCAGCAAAATGTGTTATCGTCCCAGGCCTATTCCTAAATGTATTAAATGATTTTTTTTCTTCAAACTTCTACACACAACGCCCCATAATGACAACATGAAATAGGTTTTGAGATTTTTGCTCTGGAGTACATCAGATCCATGTTAATGATAAAATCATTCAATAATAAGAATCTGTAGAAAAAATGGCCCATCAGAATCAGACCTGTAATATCTATATTGTAAGGCTAAAGGGAATATGGAATCTTCTGAGTTTCATAACTTGGTGTCTGGTAGGCCTCTGTCTTTGAAACAGAAGCTAATGTAAAGCTATAGGCTCGTCTTCCTTTGAGCTATATGTTATCTCTTTATTTTGTTGTTAAGGAACTGGAAAAGTATGAGTGACTACGAAAGTGAACCCAGGCAGAACAAACCATAACGATGATGATGACACAAACCACTGACCATACAGAAGATAAAGTATACGAATTAGACAATTACATAGATCCAGAAAACTATTTCTATAACATTACGGATAACTGTGATTACTATACAGAGGAATCCTTTATTAAAAAGGTGGAAATAGATGGGGCCCTGTCAATAATACATTTCAACAGCAGAAGTCTAAACAAAAACTTTTGTAAAATAAAGGAATACTTGAAAAATTTTAAGAAGTTCAATATAATAGCCATATCTGAAACCTGGCTAGACAGGGATAATGCTACTGAAGTGGAACTTGATGGATATCAATTATACACAATGAATAGGAGGAATAAAAAAGGAGGTGTGGTTGCTATTTATGCAGCAAACGACTTGAGATGTACAGTAATCAAAAGTATGACAGAAACAGTTGAAAATACCTATGAATGTCTAACGCTGGAAATAAATGTTGAAAAATCTCAAAATATAATTGTTTAATGTATCTACAGAACACCTGGAAGTTGTCTCCAGACGTTCATAGATAAAGTAAATGAGTTATATGACAAAGTAAATAACAGAAAACCAGTAATAGTCTGTGGCGATTTCAATATAGATCTGTTAAATCCAAGTGAACATGTAAAAACAACAGACTTTATCAATACAATGTACACCACTAACTTATTTCCTCTAATTACAAAACCTTCTAGAATAATATTACGTCCTCAGCTCACTGTGGAGTGAGGTAATGAGGAGTAATGAATATAAATGAACTTGAAAGAGTTTTACCGCAAAGAAACTCGAAGTCAGTGCTTCTATTTCAAAGAGATTTTATTATTTCCTCCCAGGGTTTACCTCTCTAAGTGCAGGAGCAGAGACTTAAACCAAAAGAGAACACTATCAAAAATATGCTTAATTAACTATAACTAAAATACGCCAGTCAAAAAGGGCGACTGGGAAGGTAATACTTCACTTGAGGATCTAGGGGATTACCAAACCTGAAAACAAAACAAAGAAGGCCGGACCTTACCTGTCACCTTCTTGAGAAACCTTTAATTATAATCTACGGAGGGAAGAAAACCCACAGTTAGTCCTTAGACCCACTCTAAAACTAAGCAACCAGGTACCACCGTACCAAAATGACTTGAGACACCAAAGGAGGAGAAAAGCGAGAGGTTCCACCTCCAACCACCAAGTTTCAAAGCTTCTCTCCCCCTGAGAATCCCTCAGCTGCACCCTTTTCACTGGAGATTGGCTGATTGAATGAGGTGCAGCTGGGCTCTCCCAGAGAGGAGCAGGAAGAAGGGCGTTGCCTTAGGAGCTGCTTCGGTCCTTCCACACCCTCTGGTGGATGACTGACGGAGGCGTACGTCACAGGTAGTGACCGAAAGAACGAGATCGTGGATACAAGCGGCCGAAATGAGTTTTCTTCGCAGGGTGGCTGGACTCTCCCTTAGAGATAGGGTGAGAAGCTCGGCCATCCGGGAGGGGCTCGGAGTAGACCCGCTGCTCCTCCACATCGAGAGGAGCCAGTTGAGGTGGCTCGGGCATCTGATTAGGATGCCTCCTGGACGCCTCCCTGGTGAGGTTTTCCAGGCACGTCCAACCCGGAGGAGACCCAAAGGAAGACCCAGGTCACGCTGGAGAGATTATGTTTCTCGGCTGGCCTGGGAACGCATTGGGATTCCCCCGGAGGAGCTGGCCCAAGTGGCTGGGAAGAGGGAGGTCTGGGCTTCCCTCCTTAGGCTGCTGCCCCCGCGACCCGACTCCGGATAAGCGGGAGAAAATGGATGGATCGATGGAGAATTCAGAAGGATCAGATGATTCGTCCGTGAAGCAGCTGCCTCCAAAGTCGATCAGCCGGACGATTGGAGCAGCTGCTTCTGTGACGATGAGGAGGTTCTCCAGCTTGATGTCCCTGTGGAAGATGCTGTTTTCCTCTAGATGAACAGCTGCTTCCACAAGCTGCTTAATGAGAACCTAAAAGACAGAAGTAGAAAAGTCAGACTTTCAGGAGTCCTGGGTGGTGCTATGATATATCTTTAGATCATCCATCCTCTTACCTTAGCCTCAGCCTCCTTAACTGGTCCCTCCTCAATGTAATGGAGCAGGTCCACTGCTGGGACTGGTCTTTCCAGGACCAGGATGAGCTCCTCGTCCAGGTCGAACCAGTCCAGCAGGGACACTGGCGCCGACGCCCCCCCTGTCCTGGTACGTTTGCTGTCTAGTTTGACCATGACAGCAACTTCAATTGGAAGTTGCTGCCCGTTTTCATCCTGAAACACAACAAAGATGAAGGTCAGGGATGATAATCTCAGAATTCATCTGTTACCCAGTCAGAGAGCAGATTAAAAACACACTGCTGCTGCTGCTGCTCACTTACCGTGTGTGTGAGAATGTCCTCTTTCAAAATGTGTTTGATAGCCACCTACAAGACACAAGCAAGACTTTGGTTAGCGCGCAAAAGACCAGACTGTGTGTGTGTGTGTGTGTGTGTGTGTGTGACACTCACCGGCAGAGAGTCTCTTATGCGGTATCCAGAATAAACCGATCCGAAGCCTCCTGCCCCGAGTTTGTTCAACTGGAGATATTTGGACTCAAACTCTTCTGAACACACAGATAAACACTTTGTTATTTGATCACGTNTCTAAGTGCAGGAGCAGAGAGTTAAACCAAAAGAGAACACTATCAAAAATATGCTTAATTAACTATAACTAAAAGACGCCAGTCAAAAAGGACGACTGGGAAGGTAATACTTCACTTGAGGATCTAGGGGATTACCAACCCTGAAAACAAAACAAAGAAGGCCGGACCTTACCTGTCACCTTCTTGAGAAACCTTTAATTATAATCTACGGAGGGAACAAAACCCACAGTTAGTCCTTAGACCCACTCTAAAACTAAGCAACCAGGTACCACCGTACCAAAATGACTTGAGACACCAAAGGAGGAGAAAAGCGAGAGGTTCCACCTCCAACCACCAAGTTTCAAAGCTTCTCTCCCCCTGAGAATCCCTCAGCTGCACCCTTTTCACTGGAGATTGGCTGATTGAATGAGGTGCAGCTGGGCTCTCCCAGAGAGGAGCAGGAAGAAGGGCGTTGCCTTAGGAGCTGCTCCGGTCCTTCCACACCCTCTGGTGGATGACTGACGGAGGCGTACGTCACACTCCCCCCCTTAAAATAAAACAAGTAACAAACGATATTAGGTATCGAGTCAACTTTGTTTTAAAACCACCAGACATTACTATACAAAAGAGGATTCCCGCTATCTCATAAAACACTACCTAACTGACCCTGGTCTTCATGAGGACGGAAAGGCGGGCGTATCAAACACAAATAACCAGGGATTTGGAGAGGGGCTCTCTCCCAGAGCACACCTCCCCAGCACCAAGGGTGTTCCCGAGATGGCCGGCATTGAACGACCAACACTAACCTTTATGGCCCCCAACACTACAAAAAAAACAAAAAGAACTCCCCCTAAAGAGGGGAAGCTCTCTAAGCCTACAAGGGAACCTCTGGTTGCTCAATACGGGAAAGGGCGTCAGCGAGGACGTTGTCAGCGCCCTTCTTGTGTCTGATGTCGAGGGGGTATTCCTGAAGCAGCAGTGCCCATCTCATCAACCTTTGGTTATGATTATACATCTGGTTGAGGAAGACCAGAGGGTTGTGGTCTGTAAAGACAAGAAGGGAAAAGCGACTTGAACCAACGTAAACTTGAAAATGCTGCAATGACCATATGAGAGCTAGAGTCTCTTTCTCGATGGTGGAATAGTTCAGCTGCGCTTTGTTGAATTTTCGGGAGAAATAACCAATGGGGTGATCAAGTCCATTGGCATCCTCTTGGAGGAGGACTCCTCCAACTCCAACATTACTGGCGTCGACTTCCAGTTTAAAGGGACGTGTTAGGTCTGGAGCTGCAAGTATAGGAGTACAACATAGCAGTTTCTTGAGGGACACAAAAGCAGTCTGACAGTCATTGGACCAGCAAAAGGGAATGCGAGTGCTTAGCAGGTCGGTAAGAGGTTTGGCTATGGTAGAGAAGTTCCTACAGAAACATCTATAATAACTAGCCATACCTAAGAAGCGTCTTAACTCTCTCCGAGTTGTGGGTGCTGGAAACGAGACCATAGCTTCTATTTTATCTTCCAAGGCCCAGACCTGGCCTTGACCCACCTCTTTTCCAAGGTAGCGTACTGTAGCTTTACCAAACTCACACTTAGCCAAGTTTAACGTGAGACAGGCTGATTTCAGGCGCTGAAAAACCTTCTCCAAGGTCTGTAGATGATGTTCCCAGGTTGAGGTATAAATCACGATGTCGTCTAAGTAAGCGCTGCATTGAGGGAGATCTCGTAGAATCTGGTTGATGAGTCTCTGGAAGGTAGCAGGTGCATTCCTCATTCCGAATGGTAGCACTGTGTACTGTAACAGATTATCTGGAGTAACAAAAGCTGAGACGTCAGAAGCAAATGGAGTTAGTGGAATCTGCCAATACCCTTTTAAAAGGTCAAGACGTGAAACAAACTTGGCAGTCCCCACACTGTCTACACAGTCGTCCACCCTGGGTAGTGGGAAGGAGTCAGGAACAGTGACTGCATTTAGTTTTCGGTAGTCAGTTACAAATCTATAAGTTCCATCTGGCTTATTTTCTAAAAGACATGGCGAACTCCAAGAGCTAAAGCTGGGCTTAGCTAAACCGTGTTGAACCAGATAACTTACTTCATTCTTCATTAGTTCTCTTTTCAGGGGACTGGCTCGGTAAGGATGCATCCTAACTGGTCTATCCTGGGTTAGCTTAATGTGGCAAGGTGGACAAACGAGGGCCCGGGCGGGTCTTGAACCCCAGACTCCCGGGTGAGAGTCACGCGCGCTAACCACGCGCGGTTCAAGACCCGCCCGGGCCCTCGTTTGTCCACCTTGCCACAATTGGCGTTGTCGGCAGGATCCATGTAGAACTGTGAAGTTGGTCCATGGATGTGGAATTTGTGGCACCCTGCGCGGGAGCACGGGACGTGCTTGTGGAAAGAGGGGGGAAGATGTGACAGTGTGAGTGTCCTGTCACTGGATCCCGATTGTTCACGTGCCCTGGCTGCTTGGCCACAGGGATATCCCTTTGGCTGACTGGTTAGCGCGCGTGACTCTCACCCGGGAGTCTGGGGTTCAAGACCCGCCCGGGCCCT
>SSNS01000196.1:184324-205552 GCA_006937985.1 Aphyosemion australe | reverse complement strand
GGCAGCAAATAACACAAATGGAAGTCCTTCTTCCCAGGAGCGGCCAGAGACAAAACAGTGCTTCTTTAACATAGTTTTTAGCGTCTGGTGCCATCTTTCAACAACTCCCTGACTTTCAGGGTGGTAACTGGTAGAGGTGACATGTTTAATACCAAGCGTCTGAGCCACCTGAGAAAACAGCTTGGAAGTGAAGTTAGTGCCTTTGTCTGTCTGAATAACCTGGGGTAACCCAAAGGTTGAGAAGAATCCAGTTAAAGCTCTAGTCACGTTTTTAGCAGTGATTGACGACAAGGGAATGGCTTCTGGGAAACGAGTTGCTGAACAGATGATGGTGAGCAGATACCTCTTGCCGGTTCGGGTTGGAGGTAAGGGCCCAACACAGTCTACCACAACATGCTCAAAAGGTGCGGAAACTATAGGTAAAGGATGTAGAGGAACTGGCTTTATCTTTTGGTTCGGGTTTCCCGTTATCTGACACACTGGGCAACTTTTACAAAACTGAGCCACGTGGCGTTTTAATCCAGGCCAAAAGAAATGGTGAAGAATGAGGTCATAGGTTTTATTTATTCCAAGATGACCTGACCACCTGCTTTCATGAGCTAAACTCAGGATGTGCTGTCTAAAAACATGGGGAACCATGATTTGTTTGACTTGTCCCCAGTCAGCCCCCTGAGCTCGGGGTTGGGACCAACAGCGGAATAACACATCTTTTTCTAGTGCATAGCTAGCTTTACCCAAGGACGAAAGAGGAGAGTCTGCGGCTAAAGCAAACAAGGGTTGTAGCTCTGGGTCAGCCTTTTGAGCTGCAACCAAGCTCTCATAACTGATGGGTAACTCTGAAGCTGGAACACCAAATGAGTCAGAAGAACTTAAATTTGGTTCTACGAGAGGACTTTCAGGCTCCCCAATGCTGGGGTGTAACACGGTTCCCTCTAAGGTAATGTCAAGGTCCTTTTTAGCTTGTGACCTGGCTAACACACACGCAGGGAAAAGACCCTCAGCACACTCGTGGATCTTAGGAGCACTAGTAAGTTCAGGAACAGGAGTCACTCTTCCTCCTGCAATGTCATTACCCAGAATAACATCAACCCCCTCTACTGGCAGGTTGTCCACAACTGCTACTAAAAATGAACCTTCAGCCAAAGAGCAGGACAAATTTACTTTGTGAACCACAGAGGGCACGGAGCCCATCTCAATGCCCTGGAGCAACACAGAAAACCCAGCCTCACTGAATACAGAGAAAGGTAGCACATCACGTCTGATGAGAGATTGAGAAGCTCCCGTATCCCTCAAAACAACCACTTTTTGTCCCTCAGTATCTTCAGATAAAGACACAACTCCAGAAGATAAAAAGGGTTTAAAACACTGGTCAGGCTTAGCTTTTGTGGTGTCAGAACTGGTTCTTGCTTTACAAAAAGCCACCTCACGGGAAGGCCTGGACCCACTGTTTCCATTTCCGTTCTGGGAGTTCTTTTTGTTTAACAGGCGACAGTCGCGGATTAAATGCCCTTTTTTGTGACAATAAAACCACTCCCGTTTGTCAGGAGAACTGAGAGTTTTTGGAAAAGGGCCGCTCGGCCGTACAACCTCGTGTCTAGGTTCTCTAGTTTTATGGGTTAGAGCGAACTCATCAGCCAGCAGGGCTGCCGTGGATAAAGAAGTTACCTTTTGTTCATTTAAGTAGAGCACCAGTCTCTCATTCACATGTCTCTTAAACTCTTCTACTAAAAGCAGTTCTTTAAGGTCATCTAAAGTCTTTATTCCCGAAGCTGAACACCATCTATCAAAAAGCACCCGTTTTTGGTGAGCATACTCAACATAAGACTGACTTAACTTAGGTTTCTCCATCCTAAAACGTTGTCTGTAAGCCTCAGGCACAAGTTCATAAGCTGTTAACACTGCGGCTTTTACACAATCATAATTAGCGCTGTCTGTTAGAGACAGAGCCGACAGTACTTGGAGAGCCTTACCGGTCAACTTGCACTGAAGGAGGAGCCCCCAGATCTCGCGAGGCCACAGGAGAGTCATCGCAATCCGCTCGAAAGCAAGGAAATACCCATCCACCTCGGTCTCTCGGAACTCTGGCAGGAGGGAGATGCACTTGCTGACGTCGATGTTTTTAGGGGAAAGGGCAGGCCCTGGCCCCGGCTGGGATGAAGCCTCCAGGCTGTCGTCGGGTTGATCTGGCTGTACTGCGGCGCTAGGGAAGTCTGGCTGGGGTGGAGCGTCTTGGCTTCCATCCATGCAACTGGGTTTCTCCTCCACATCAGGGGGAGGCGACACAGTCGGTTTATCTTTCCATTTGAGTTCGAGTTCCTTTAATCGTATTCTGGTGCACTTGTAGTTCCATCCGTCGCAGCTCAAACTCATGTCGTAGCTTTCTTTCACAGTTGCGCTCATCAGCCTCCATCTTAAGACGAGCCAACTTTAACTTTAGCCGGGCACCGGCTGTCTGGGAGCGAGGCGGACTCGGGCTGGATGGAGGAGAATCGGAGGAAAAGTTGGGAATAAAAAAGGAGGTGTGGTTGCTATTTATGCAGCAAACGACTTGAGATGTACAGTAATCAAAAGTATGACAGAAACAGTTGAAAATACCTATGAATGTCTAACGCTGGAAATAAATGTTGAAAAATCTCAAAATATAATTGTTTAATGTATCTACAGAACACCTGGAAGTTGTCTCCAGACGTTCATAGATAAAGTAAATGAGTTATATGACAAAGTAAATAACAGAAAACCAGTAATAGTATGTGGCGATTTCAATATAGATCTGTTAAATCCAAGTGAACATGTAAAAACAACAGACTTTATCAATACAATGTACACCACTAACTTATTTCCTCTAATTACAAAACCTTCTAGAATAACAGTAGACTCAGCAACACTAATAGACAATATATTCACAAATAAAAGAGAAAATAAAATAACGAGTGGTTTACTTATCAATGATATTAGTGACCATCTTTCAGTCTTTGCCATCATACAAACCTTGAAAAATATAGGCAATAATATAAACGTTGAAGAGCCCAAACTGACCCGATATAGAACTGTAGAATCCATCACTGCTTTTAAAGCGGATTTAAAACATGAAAGCTGGGAAGAATTATATAAACATAGTGATCCAAGTAAAGCGTTTGAAATCCTTCTAGAAAAAATACTTGAACTATCCATCCATCCATCCATCCATTTTCTCCCGCTTATCCGGAGTCGGGTCGCGGGGGCAGCAGCCTAAGGAGGGAAGCCCAGACCTCCCTCTCCCCAGCCACTTGGGCCAGCTCCTCCGGGGGAATCCCAAGGCGTTCCCAGGCCAGCCGAGAGACATAATCTCTCCAACGTGTCCTGGGTCTTCCTTTGGGTCTCCTCCCGGTTGGACGTGCCCGGAAAACCTCACCAGGGAGGCGTCCAGGAGGCATCCTAATCAGATGCCCGAGCCACCTCAACTGGCTCCTCTCGATGTGGAGGAGCAGCGGGTCTACTCCGAGCCCCTCCCGGATGGCCGAGCTTCTCACCCTATCTCTAAGGGAGAGCCCAGAAACCCTGCGGAGAAAACTCATTTCGGCCGCTTGTATCCGCGATCTCGTTCTTTCGGTCACTACCCAAAGCTCGTGACCATAGGTGAGGGTAGGAACGTAGATCGACTGGTAAATTGAGAGCTTCGCCTTTCGACTCAGCTCTCTCTTCACCACGACAGACCGGTACAACGCCCCCATCACTGCAGATGCAGCACCAATCCGCTTGTCGATCTCACGCTCCACCCTTCCCTCACTCGTGAACAAGACCCCGAGATACTTAAACTCCTCCACTTGGGGCAGGACCTCGCCCCTGACCTGGAGAAGGCATTCTACCCTTTTCCGACTCAAGACCATGGTCTTGAACTATATAATAAAAATTGTCCAATTAGAAAACAGAAGCAACAACAAACTACCAAGCCATGGATGACAAAGGGGCTACAAAATGCTTGCAAAAAGAAGAATACTCTATACAAAATATTCATAAAAACTAGAACAAAAGAGGCTGAAAACAGATACAAGAAATATAAAAACAAATTAACAACCATAATTAGGATTAATAAAAAGGAACACTGATAAATTATTACAACAGAACAAAAATAATACACAAGGAACATGGAAAATATTGAAAAGCATTATTAATAATAATGAGAGGAAAAAAGCATAATAGAGGCTCTGACCAGTGAAAATGGGCATCTTATAAATAATCATGGAGAAATTGCAAATGCACTAAATGATTATTTTGAAAATATTGGGACCAGCCTTGCAAATAAAATAGAAAAACCCAAAGTTAAAATGGACATTACTGAACATATATCTGCAAACAAAGATACAATGTTTATTAAGGATACTGATGAAAATGAAATAATTTCCATTGTACAAAAATGTAAAGACAAAAGGTCGAAAGATTCTGAAGGAATTGATATGTTATTGATAAAAAGCATTATAGAATGTATTGCAACACCCTTTGCATACATATGCAATCAGTCATTTAAAACAGGCATTTTTCCCAGTAAAATGAAAATAGCTAAAGTTATACCTATTTTTAAGTCAGGTGAAAAAAAAACTGTCATCCAATTACAGGCCAATCTCTCTGTTATCCCAGTTCTCCAAAATAATNTGTCCCCAGTCAGCCCCCTGAGCTCGGGGTTGGGACCAACAGCGGAATAACACATCTTTTTCTAGTGCATAACTAGCTTTACCCAAGGACGAAATAGGAGAGTCTGCGGCTAAAGCAAACAAGGGTTGTAGCTCTGGGTCAGCCTTTTGAGCTGCAACCAAGCTCTCATAACTGATGGGTAACTCTGAAGCTGGAACACCAAATGAGTCAGAAGAACTTAAATCTGGTTCTACGAGAGGACTTTCAGGCTCCCCAATGCTGGGGTGTAACACGGTTCCCTCTAAGGTAATGTCAAGGTCCTTTTTAGCTTGTGACCTGGTTAACACACATGCAGGGAAAAGACCCTCAGCACACTCGTGGATCTTAGGAGCACTAGTAAGTTCAGGAACAGGAGTCACTCTTCCTCCTGCAATGTCATTACCCAGAATAACATCAACCCCCTCTACTGGCAGGTTGTCCACAACTGCTACTAAAAAGGAACCTTCAGCCAAAGAGCAGGACAAATTTACTTTGTGAACCACAGAGGGCACGGAGCCCATCTCAATGCCCTGGAGCAACACAGAAAACCCAGCCTCACTGAATACAGAGAAAGGTAGCACATCACGTCTGATGAGAGATTGAGAAGCTCCCGTATCCCTCAAAACAACCACTTTTTGTCCCTCAGTATCTTCAGATAAAGACACAACTCCAGAAGATAAAAAGGGTTTAAAACACTGGTCAGGCTTAGCTTTTGTGGTGTCAGAACTGGTTCGTGCTTTACAAAAAGCCACCTCACGGGAAGGCCTGGACCCACTGTTTCCATTTCCGTTCTGGGAGTTCTTTTTGTTTAACAGGCGACAGTCGCGGATTAAATGCCCTTTTTTGTGACAATAAAAACACTCCCGTTTGTCAGGAGAACTGAGAGTTTTTGGAAAAGGGCCGCTCGGCCGTACAACCTCGTGTCTAGGTTCTCTAGTTTTATGGGTTAGAGCGAACTCATCAGCCAGCAGGGCTGCCGTGGATAAAGAAGTTACCTTTTGTTCATTTAAGTAGAGCACCAGTCTCTCATTCACATGTCTCTTAAACTCTTCTACTAAAAGCAGTTCTTTAAGGTCATCTAAAGACTTTATTCCAGAAGCCGAACACCATCTATCAAAAAGCACCCGTTTTTGGTGAGCATACTCAACATAAGACTGACTTAACTTAGGTTTCTCCATCCTAAAACGTTGTCTGTAAGCCTCAGGCACAAGTTCATAAGCTGTTAACACTGCGGCTTTTACACAATCATAATTAGCGCTGTCTGTTAAAGACAGAGCCGACAGTACTTGGAGAGCCTTACCGGTCAACTTGCACTGAAGGAGGAGCCCCCAGATCTCGCGAGGCCACAGGAGAGTCGTCGCAATCCGCTCGAAAGCAAGGAAATACCCATCCACCTCGGTCTCTCGGAACGCTGGCAGGAGGGAGATGCACTTGCTGACGTCGATGTTTTTAGGGGAAAGGGCAGGCCCTGGCCCCGGCTGGGATGAAGCCTCCAGGCTTTCGTCGAGTTGATCTGGCTGTACTGCGGCGCTAGGGAAGTCTGGCTGGGGTGGAGCGTCTTGGCTTCCATCCATGCAACTGGGTTTCTCCTCCACATCAGGGGGAGGCGACACAGTCGGTTTATCTTTCCATTTGAGTTCGAGTTCCTTTAATCGTATTCTGGTGTCACCTTGCACTTGTAGTTCCATCCGTCGCAGCTCAAACTCATGTCGTAGCTTTCTTTCACAGTTGCGCTCATCAGCCTCCATCTTAAGACGAGCCAACTTTAACTTTAGCCGGGCACCGGCTGTCTGGGAGCGAGGCGGACTCGGGGCTGGATGGAGGAGAATTGGAGGAAAGGTTTGGTTTTTCCTCCGCAGCTGTTGTACCTCCATCGGTGTCCGAGGCCTCGTGAGCCGCTGAACCGGGCCCCTCTGGTTCCGCTGCTTCTGCTGAAGGTGGGAGAATCGCTTGTGCTTCCAGGAAGTCCATTACCATATGAAAGAGGGCGGCTTTCGTCAGCTGTTTCGGGATGAGCAGACCGAAGTGGGCGGCAACCTGCTGCAGGTCGGCTTTCCGACAACTCTCCAGCAGCCGGCGCGAGGGAGCCTCCACAAACACCTGCAAGTCAAACGATGCCATCCGAACAGCGACCCCACCTCTAAGAAACACAAAACCAAGTTAACTTTGCAAATAAACACTCTTAAAAGTGTGGTAAAGGTGAAAAAGAATCCCGGACGAGCCCCCACTCTATTACGTCCTCAGCTCGCTGTGGAGTGAGGTAATGAGGAGTAATGAATATAAATGAACTTGAAAGAGTTTTACCGCAAATAAACTCGAAGTCAGTGCTTCTATTTCAAAGAGATTTTATTATTTCCTCCCAGGGTTCACCTGTCTAAGTGCAGGAGCAGAGAGTTAAACCAAAAGAGAACACTATCAAAAATATGCTTAATTAACTATAACTAAAAGACGCCAGTCAAAAAGGACGACTGGGAAGGTAATACTTCACTTGAGGATCTAGGGGATTACCAACCCTGAAAACAAAACAAAGAAGGCCGGACCTTACCTGTCACCTTCTTGAGAAACCTTTAATTATAATCTACGGAGGAAACAAAACCCACAGTTAGTCCTTAGACCCACTCTAAAACTAAGCAACCAGGTACCACCGTACCAAAATGACTTGAGACACCAAAAGAGGAGAAAAGCGAGAGGTTCCACCTCCAACCACCAAGTTTCAAAGCTTCTCTCCCCCTGAGAATCCCTCAGCTGCACCCTTTTCACTGGAGATTGGCTGATTGAATGAGGTGCAGCTGGGCTCTCCCAGAGAGGAGCAGGAAGAAGGGCGTTGCCTTAGGAGCTGCTCCGGTCCTTCCACACCCTCTGGTGGATGACTGACGGAGGCGTACGTCACACGGCTAATAAATAAATAAATAAATAATAATAATAATAACAATAAATCTCAACACGCAAAGTTGTGAGATTATTTATTTCTTTTCTGCACTATTTAGTCTGTTGAGAGTTTTAATTATTAAAATCTGTTATATGGTCACTGACAGCAGCTACATTTAAGTTTCACTCATAATCAGTCATCATGGACATGATCATCCTGAGAGTTTTAGCTGAACACAGCTGGACTTTTCTGGTTATCTTGAAGACATTTAGCCTCTCATCCTAGAGGCTCCTTCAGTTCCCAGACTTTGTAGGAGGCTGTGAGTTGTGGTCAGAAACAAACACACTGATTGTGCTGCAAGTCTTTTTTTTTCTTTCTTGAAAACATGTTTTTGGGGGATGGGGGTGCATCAACACGGTCGGGACATAAAAGGGGGTGCGCGGCTAAATAAGTTTGGGAACCGCTGCACTAGACAATGTAATGTGCATGATGACAAAGTTGGCACAAAAATTTTGTAGCAGTAGGAGAAGGGCTGTTTAAAGGTTGAAATGTCAAAGAAAAGTGATTGTCCAGCGAAAGTCATCTCGCTGGGATACCAGTCTGCAGCTACATCAAAACAAGGCCCGTGTTAACGTCAACATCTGAGACTGAGACCAAAACAATGTAGCGCCTCCAGATTGTTTATCTGAATCTGCAGAAGATGGTCACCAGTCCACAGAGGAGGACAGAACTCTTAACCTTCTAGCTTTAATAAAATAATCTTCTTTTGCTCATAAAATGATTCCCTTCACTTACAGGTTGAAAAAGAAATGTTTTCTAAGTGATTTAATGCCGTAACTGCTTTACAGGAATCTATACATCAATGAATCAACATTTTTGGTTATCCTTATATCAGACATGAAACACCACAAGTGATTCTATCTACTTGATGAATAATAATGGTTTATTATTCATATATTCACATGTTAATATTATTAATAAATGAATGTTTAATCTATTTTCATAACAGATCAATAAATAATTCTTTCTTAAGGATCTGAAGAATTTGAAGTCTGAGGGAGTTGGTAAACGCCCAGTAGCACATGTCAAATTCTGATTTGCCAACATTTGTAAACAACTAATGATAAAAAGAGCTGACACTTTCTATTCAGTCAGTTCCTGCAGAACCAAAGACAAGCTAAAATTCATCCTACTGGAAGTCAAACCAGACTTTTGGTGGAATATTTTTAGTGAAATAAGAGCCATCCTTTTGAACAACAATCCTGATCCGGCAAAACCTCATCAGCCTGGAAACCGATAGCTGGCAAGCCCTAGAGATTATCTTTAGGCCACCTGAGGAGAGTCAGAGGGAGCTGCACCTGTGACATCCAGAAGTCAACACCTCGTCCCGAGGCACTTCACCAGCTGGAACTACGGGAAACCTCTACACCAGGGTTGGTAGCCTTGCACTGGCGTCGGTGAACATAAACTGATAATTTGTTAAATCTAAACAATAGTAACAGCTAGCTTAGCTGGTCACCCAGACATCACAACTTCCTGAGATTCTTAATGAGGCTTTTAATAAAATCTTCTCATCTCTGCCTCACATAATTATTATTTATGAAGTGTTGGGTCCCTGATCTTCTCATCTCTGCCTCACATAATTATGATTTATGAAGTGTTGGGTCCCTGATCTGCCTAAAAGAACCTGGATTTTAAGCATCAACCAACTATTAAATTATCAACAATAGAGATAATTAATTTATGAAAAGTAACTACCCCAATTAACGTTACAAGTGGCGAGCCAGCCAGGAGGCCATTCAAATCTAACACTTTATTTTGTAAAGCGCTTTGAGTTGCCTTTGAGTAGGAAATGCGTTGTATAAATAAAACTGCCTTGCCTTTATTAAATTTTAATTTTAATATCTCTGTGTGAGTTGAAACGGGAGGGGCCTTCCTTCCCCCATCACCACTGAGCTGAATCATCACTAAGCAAGTCTGTTGTTGTTAAAGCTGTGTTTTTGTCTCATATGGTTGTTTGTTCTCATAAGGGGTTGAATGTGTGAATGTATATTTTACTCTTGTCTTATACTTGTCTGTGCTTGTGGTAACAGAAGACTTGGGGACACTCGACGCTCGTTATCCAAAGCTAAATCAGAGCTAAAAAGCTAAAAGTTAAAGCTAAAAGCTAACCTTAACCAGATCTGATCTATCTGTGTTTATTCCCGGCCGAAGGACCGTTTTTCACAGTTTGAATTCCAGGCGGTGCGTGATCCACCACCAAAGTCTGAAAATCAGACATTTCTGAAGAGTCTCTGTTAGACTGAATCTTTCCAGGTAAGCACAAGCTCTGCTGCTATAGCTAACCTAGCTACCTAGTTAGCACCGCTAACGTCTTAGCACCGCAGATATAAACGCGACTGAATGCCAGTTCAAAATGCCTTTATCTGCCAGCTCACCGCAGTAACCGACTGCGAATAACCTTAAACCTTACAGTTCCGGTGAATCAAACCGCAGCATTTGAAGCCACTAGTGTTAAAAGCACCATCTCAGTTTGCCACGCAGCCATTTTGGGTTCACAGACTCCAAGAGGAAAGTGACATCATCCTTCCTCCTTCTCTAGCCGGCTTTCATTAACCCTCTCCTACACACCCTGTGCCTTTGGTGCGATCTCTGGCGTGTTTTGTTCTGGCTGCTTCAATAACAATTTTTTTAACCTCTTCTTTGCTCCAAAATTAAAAGATTTTGTGGCAGCCACTCCTCAGGATGGTGGCAGACCGAGATCAACTATTGATGGATTTGAAGCAGGAGATGTCCTACCTGAGAGAAATGAAGCAGGATATGTCCTGCCTAAGAGAAATAAAGAATGAGCTGTCCACCATAAAACAGGATGTACAGAATTTATAGTATTAGGGTTCAGGCCCTAGAATGTAAACAGGAGATAAAATCCTCCTCCTCCTAAGTTTATGTGGGGCCACACACATCAAATGGTAAATGGCCTGTATTTGTATAGCGCCTTCTTAGGGTTCTACAACCCCCCAAGGCGCTTCACAACACAATCAGTCATCCACCCATTCACGCACACATTCACACGCTGGTGGGGATGAGCTACAACATAGCTACAGCTGCCCTGGGGCGCACTGACAGAGGCGAGGCTGCCGAGCACTGGCGCCACCAGTCCCTCCGACCACCACCAACAGGCAAGGCGGGTTAAGTGTCTTGCCCAAGGACACGCAGCAGCATTCTCTGGCCGGAGCCGGGATTGAACCTGCAACCTTCTGATTACTGGACAACCCGCTCTACCTCCTGAGCTACTGCTGCCCCAGATCACATCAGTTGATTCCATGTCAGGTTTTGAACCCAACCTGAAACCAGGAAACATGTTCTTTGTCTCTGACCTCCAGGTTGCAGAAAACCCACCTGCTCCTGGGGAACCAGTGACTGATTCTTCCACCCATGACGAGGGTCCGGCGCCCCCAGGTGACCGGTCAGCCAAGATGCTTTTGGGTCCTCTAATGTTCCAGGGGGGGAAGGGAAAACCTGATGGACCTGTGACCCTCAAACAGGTGCTCCCCTGTGTCTTCTGTACACTGGTTCTGACTTCAATCTCATGTCCCATTCTCCTCTTGACAGCCTTGGTCTAGCCACCGGAGGTGGAGGTTGACCACCAGACCTCATTCCATCTTGTGGTGTTAGCCACAACAACAGCGACGCCCATGTGGCCAGTCGGTATATTGGTTCTTTGCACAGTTACAAGACGAGTGTTGGTACCATCGCTGCACCTGAGACACCTCTGCCTGTGGTGTGTTCTTCACCTGCCAAAGGGGGGGTGGATAGCTGCCATGACCTTGCACCATTACCGGTTGACCCATTTTTGTTGGCTGCATACCAACCGGGAGCCCTCAGGAGGCCCCACCAGAGCAGAGCCCTCCACAGCCCGCTCCTGCTCCAGTCTCCTTCAACCAAGGTTCCAGTTTTCTGGACTGACAAAGTTTCTCTTGTGTATCGCTTGTGTCTTTGTGTTCTCTGACGCGGCTTTGCCTTCTCAGCAGCCCTCCAGGCATCAGCTGTATGACCTTGGGCCTTCTTTGGGTATCACACTCACACTTCATCTTTCAGGTAGTGTGACTGGATTCAAACTTGCCAAATGTCAGACAGAGACTACCTAGTGTAGGATAATGTGAAATTCCAATTCAAAGTAATGAAGTAACAAAAATGTGTATAAAAAGAAATTCTTTTCTGCCTTTCTGCTATAACATCACTGTTAAATATACATACAATTATTATTATTATTATTATTATTATTATTATCATCATATATTTCATGTCTGTTTGAATTCTTATTCAAGGGGTCAGAGGCTACTTAATTTGGGACATGAAATTCCAATTTAATGAAATTAAGTAACAAAAATTTGTAGCAAAAAAAAATTCTATTTTGCCTTTCAGCTCTAAAATCACTGTTAAATATACATAAAATTATTATTATTATCATCATATATTTCATGTCTGTTTGAATTAAACCTGAACAAGCAAACAGCAAAAGCTTTAAGACTATTTCACAGTTCCTCTAAATTACCACAGGCTCAGGCTCTCTGGACCTTCTACAGTGGCTCTGAATAACTTTAGCTAAAAGGATTTTAAACCATCAACTTATTTTTAAAAATGCAAATAAAATAAAATAAAACACACAGGTTTAAGCAGCTTTTCAGATTTTTAATTGAATAATGGCCTGACTTTCCATAATAAAGTACCAGTAATATTTAGATCCATTTATGTTTATTTTAAATAAATTTTCCACTAATATCAACATCCCATTTAAAAACAACCATACTCTTTTGCAAATTTTCTTTTTCAAAATTTAGAAACAAAATGATATCTATTCTAAAATGTCATCAAAAGTCTAATAGTAAATTGTTAGTGAAGAGAAAAAAAACATCACTGACTTTAATCTCTGAAAAAAGTCAGATCTAATCTTGGAATTCTGTTTTTTGAGTTTTTTCTCAAAGGTTTGAGACTAAGTCATAAAATTAAATCCTCTTAGCATTTCTGTGATGTGCTTTAAAAGAGTTTAGCTTGAGACAACACAACCCCAGCACCTCATCTGTGTTATAATCTTTGGATTTTAGCATGAACCTGAATTGAGATACCTGCTTTTGACCAACATGTTTCATGTGACTCAGACTTTCTGCACCGTTTCATATCGGACTCGTTCCCCCTGACACAGAGAAATGTTTCTGAGAAACATCAGAGCGTCTCTGAACAGCCACAAGTCTTTATTCTAACAGCATGTTCTCCACTGCGCTCGCTCATCTCACCTGCCGTGCTCACTTATGTTTCTTTTTGTTCGGGTGGTTCGTGAGCGCACTCCATGCGCTCCGGACCTGCATTAAAGTACCGGCTCTCCACAAGGCTGTGTTCTGAGTCCCCTCCTGTTCACTCTCTACACATCCGACTGTTCCCCGACCCATCTCTCAAACACCATCATAAAGTTTGCGGATGACACCACCGTGGTTGGACTCATCTCAAGGGGTGATGAGTCGGACTACAGAGATGAGGTCAACAGACTGACTGCCTGGTGTTCAGTAAACAACCTCCAGCTGAACACCACAAAAAACCAAAGAACTCATCCTGGATTTCAGGAAGGGCAGAGCAGACCCGGCCCCACTCTACATCCATGGGGACTGCGTGGAGAGGGTACGCTCCATGAAGTTTCTGGGTGTGCAGATCTCTGACGATCTCTCCTGGACTGCAAATACTACAGCGGTGGTAAAAAAAGGCCCAGCAGCGTCTCCACTTCCTGCGAGTGCTCAGGAGGAACAACCTGGAGGAGAGGCTGATGGTGACATTCTACAGAGCCACCATAGAGAGCGTCCTAGCGTACGGCATCACAACATGGTATGCAGGGTGCTTAGCTGCAGACAGGAAAGTACTGCAGAGGGTCATCAGCACAGCCCAGAAGATCACTGGCTGCTCTCTGCCCAGCCTGGAGGACATTGCCAACTCCCGCTACCTCAGTAGAGCATGCAATATCATCAAAGACCACTCTCACCCCAGCAACCATCTGTTTGACCTGTTACTGTCAGGCCGACGGTACAGGTCACATAAAACCAGGACAAATAGATTCAGAGATAGCTTCTTTCCCAGAGCTATCACCGTAGCAAACAACCACAAAACCAGATGAACCTGTTAACCCGAACCCCACATTTACCGTCTAATATTGATAAAGTGCAATAATATTTATATGTGCTCTCTCAGTTTCACTCAATATGCAAATATTCTGCACACAATAGGGACCTGCAATGCTGCTACAATATATTTTTGTACATATTACTGTTGTAATGCTGCTACTCAAATGTTTGCACATATTACTGTTGATTTTACATTTATTTGATTGAATTTGATTTGATTGATTGTGTTGATTTTACATTTATCCTGCACCAAATGGAGTGGCACTCCAATTTCGCTGTACCCTTTACAACGACAATAAAGTCTATTCTGATTCTGATTCCATGCTCTGAAGCATTTTATTCATGTTCGGTGTTTGTTGGTGTGCCTACATGTGACTGTGAATGTGAATGTGATAGTTGTCTACTTGTCATGTGTTACAAAGACATGTTTGACTTTGATGAAGGTCAGAGGTGATGTATGCTTTCTAACAGCACTGTGTGTTTACACCTCTTAAGAGCTGGTTTCAATTTTACATTTTTCACCAACAATCGTTTCAATTTTAATTTTTTTTCAATTTTTCTTGTAATTTTGATGTGAAGTAAATCCGTGTATCATTTGTTCTTTCTATTTTTGATTGAAAACAAAAAATTAAAACATTTAAAACTCATTCGTTTTTTGTTATTTGATTTTTAAATGGATTAAAAAAAAAAAAATGTCTTGTTTTTTGTATTTTCTATTTTTGTCTTGGATCAAAAATACAAAATGGAAAAATGGACTGCAGGACCGATTTTGATTTTAATATTTCATTATTCAGGGTTACGTGACCCGAAAGTTGAGTTTGGTGACACTATCAACATGGCAGCACTGAAACCACATACTAATTAGATCACGAGCTTATTCAACACCAGTTTTACACACGCGCCTAGAAATCCTGTCCATAAAAGTTATGAACAGAATCGGTGACAAAGGGCAGCCTTGGCGGAGTCCAACTCCCACCAGAAACGAGCCCGACTTACTGCCGGCAATGCGGACCAAGCTCTGACACTGGTCGTACAGGGACCTAACAGCCCGTATCAAGGGGCCTGGTACCCCATACTCCCAGAGTACCCCCCACAGGGCCTCTCGAGGGACACGGTCGAATGCCTTCTCCAAATCCACAAAACACATGTAAATTGGTTGGGCGAACTCCCACGCACCCTCCAGGACCCCCCCAAGGGTATAGAGCTGGTCCAGTGTTCCACGGCCAGGACGAAAACCACATTGCTCCTCCTGGATCCGAGGTTCGACTATTCGACGGACCCTCCTATCCAGAACCCCTGAATAGACCTTACCAGGGAGGCTCAGGAGTGTGATCCCCCTGTAGTTGGAACACACCCTGCAGGTACCCCTTTTTAAATAGGGGGACCACCGCCTCGGTCTGACCGTGTCAAGTGGAACAGCTCCCGATATCCACGCAATATTGCGTGAGGTATGATACTAAAAATAATGCAGTGTTGACAGAAAATTAAAACCACGTATAACACGTGAAAATTACACACTAAATTAACTACTGAGAAAATGACAAATAACATTAACATTCTGACATGGTTTTGAAGACAACATTTAAATTAGAGGTCTGCAACCTACAATCCAAAAACATACCCCCACCCCACATATTTTGATAAATATCTGGAAGAGGATTGGAGAAACATGAAAAAGATCTATTTTTTTCTTAGATTTCTGGCAATAATGAGTATTCTGAAAAAATGTCAAAAAGTCAGGATTCTGACTTTTTTAACAGGTCAGAGACACACACACACACACACACACACACACACACACACACACACACACACACACACACACACTTACAGTGCATATAGGCCTAATATAAGTTATTTCTTTTTGGAAAAAACACCTGTTATTAATTTTTAAAATAAAGAAAAAAAATCAAAAAATTTTTCTTACGTGGAAAATTGGCATACTGGTACTGCTTTTGGGTTTTGCTGGTATAAATTATACAACTGTGCTTGATTCAATGAACTAAAAAAGTGCAATGTTATGACTATTTCCTGTACAACAGTTTCTAAGCAAGTATTGTTTGTAAATATAAATGTTTATTATGTGAAAACATTTAATAAAGATCGTTAGCTAATATGAAAAAAAATCGGAGTTTGCTTTAGTTGAAACTTTTTTTCACATAGGGTGCTCGAAATTTTAATCCAGTTACCAGCTCCGGTGGCCTAGTGGTAGAGTGGGAGATCAGGGTTCGATTCCCGGTTGGGTCATGTAAGCCTAATGTGTTCATAACCTATACTTGTTACCTACATAATGTTCATTCATACGTTTATTCACATTATATTATGTGCCACAACAAAGCAGTAACTTCAAAACATTCAAAATCGCAAAAATCTCAAATAAATTATTTTTTATAAGTAAATGTAACATTTTAGTCTTCAGCTTCTCACATTTAGAAATGGTAACTTGTGTTCAGTGTGTAGAAATGATAAATAAATCCAAAGCTCTTGGCTGGAACACACATAGTAAAAAATATCTTGGAGAAAATATAATGTTTCAAATCATACTTTGTGCTATACAGTTCAGCAAATACCTGTTTAGTTAAAACTGTTTATTAGTTTGAATGTTTTTCTGTTTCTCTTTTTTATTATTATTATTATTAGTTTGAATGCTGTAAAGCATTCAAACTATTGTTTTTCTGTTTCTCTTTATTAGTTTGAATGCTTAACAGCATTCAAACTATTGTTTTCCTGTTTCTCTTTATTATTCTTCCGTATTCCGTACACTTTTTGATTCGCATATCCTTCAACAATTTTTCAGCTATTTCAGATTTGGTATCAAATCGTGCAGCTCGTTCAGCTCTTTCCGGCAATGACTTTTAGAATTGATATCTTCAACCGTTTCCAAGATATTCAGCTTTTTCTGCGATTTTTCAGCCCATTGAAATGAATGGAAAATGCTTAAAATCGATCAATTTTTAGCAAAATCTTTACAGCAATTCTACCTGAAACTCTGGCCCCTTTCTCTCCGATACGGAGACGCTGATGCATGCTTTTATTACTAGTAGAATTGATTATTGTAATGCCCTGCTTTCTGTTCTTCCCAAAAAGAGTACCTCAGGTTTACAACTTCTTCAAAATTTAGCAGCACGTGTCCTGACGAAGACCAGGAGGCGGGAGCACATTACACCTGTCTTAAACAAGCTGCATTGGCTCCCCGTACGTTTCAGGATTGATTTTAAGGTTCTTTTAATGGTTTTTAAATGTCTTAATGGTCTTGGGCCTTCTTATCTATCAGAACTACTTATAAAGTACAAGCCTTCACGGTCCCTGCGCTCCTCTGGCAGCCGTCTCCTTGTCATACCAAAAGTCAGGACACATACACAAGGCGAGGCGTCCTTCCAGTTTTATGGCCCTCACCTCTGGAACGGTCTGCCAGAGGACCTCAGGGCTGCAGAGAACTTTCATGTTTTTAAGGCCAGGCTCAAGACTCACCTTTTTAGTTTAGCTTTTAGCTAACTGGCCTTTTTAGTATAGTTTTTATTTGTATCGCCTTTCTAATATAGTTTTTAGCTGTAACTGATCTATTTTAGCCTGTTTAACCATCTTTCATATATTTTATCACTGTTCTATTACTCTCTTACTTAAATGACATCTATTATCTTATATACTAATTTTAACTTGATTTAACCTGTATTACTTATTTGTATTATATTATGTTTATACTTTTAACTGTTTGTTTCTACTTAGCTTTTATCAGGGTGTTTTACTTAGATTTTTATTCATTTGGTGTTTATGCTTAATTTGATCTTTTACTTGTTATTTTAATAATTTTAAGACTTTACCAGTGTCTCCTCTGTGGGGGACAGCTGCCCCGGGAGGGGCGGCTGGCTGTGGCTGCCTGTGAGCTTCTCGTGCCTCCTCTTGGTGGCCATGTGGTGGTGCTCGGGCAGCTGCTGCCAGTCCTGCTGCTCCCGGTGCAGTTGGCTCCCTTTGATGGCGTTTCCCTTTTCTTTGTTGCCTATTGCATCTGTACTCAGCCAGTTGTCCTTTCCTTTTAGCTCTTGAGAGAGAGAGAGTGTGTGTGTGTGTGTGTGCTTGGGATGGGATTGGGGGTGGGATGAGGGAGATATAAGGGATCATGGATGCTGATCTGTGGGGGAGGGGTGGGAATTAGATTATTGTGTGGTTGTTTTTAATTGTACAGTGCTTTGTGTTGCACTTAACGCATGAAAAGCGCTATATAAATAAACTTTGATTGATTAAACTTCAACCTAGAAACTTCATTCAACTTTTAACAAACTCACAAGAAGTTCAGCTATTATCGGCTAAGTTTGCTTCTTGATATATTTATGGTTTTTCTACAATCACAAGTTAAACTTGAGGTACGATTTGAAAATTTCAGAAACTTCTCCTCCCTCCATTCAAAAGAATAGGGCCCGAAACCAACTTTGCTCCACTTCAGGAAGTGTCCTGAGAGAACCGTAGAACCGATGGAAATGAGACTTGCACTGGATAAAAGCTGACGAAAATTCCTTCGTTTTGAGCTATAATTTATGGACGTACTCCAAACATTGTGGTCATAGTGATAATCTATTTGGAGATTAATCAGTTTTCAGAAATGATTCTCACCACTCTAAACTGCCGATTCCGCACTCTAACATTTCAACGTCACAACTTCTGCGAACAAATGTTTGCTACACCCACATCGTTTGGGCTACTGAAACAATTATATCTGAAAAAGTAGGAATCTTTGTCAGCTTCGATGGGATGTCTTCATTTTTGCTGTAGCTGTCACGGTTCGGACGCTACGAGCCTCAGAAGGCAGAGACTGCCAGATTCTCCCATTGTCTCCCATTATAATCAAGATGTGTGATTTGATCGCTGTCTGAGAGCTGAAATCGTCTCATCATATATCCTACACAATTCAACGTAGCCACACAAAAATTCACACAGAGCACCAGCAACACCTTCTGCCACTGACACTTTTGGAATTTTTCTAATTGGTGCAATACTTTTTGAATGGTGATGAGAGGTTGGAGGCTTCCAATCTGACTTTTGAAGCTGCAGATCAGCTGCAGTCTCCGATGACTTTCTCTAAAGAAAAACCTGCTACGACCACATCTTTTATAGTTCCTGCATAATTTTTTTCAAAAACAGACGTTTTTTTCAGCTTCGATGGGATGTCTTTGTTTTAGCTGTATCTGCCACGGTTCTTGAGTTACAAGCATCAGAAGGAAGATTCAGCCACATTTTCCTCCTATCTGAGGCCTTAATAAAAAACAGGCATTTTCTGCTCCGGTCTCTGTCACACAGCTGAAATCGTCTCCTCATATTTCCTACAACATTCGACTTAGCCACACAAAAATCCACACAGAGCACCATCAACGCCTTCTGCTGCTGACGCTTTTTGAATTTTTCTAATGGGTGCAATACTTTTCGATTGGTGATGAGAGATTCGAGGTCTTCAATCTGACTTTTGGAGCTGCAGATCACAGTTTTCGGCAGTCTCCCATGACTTTCTCTAAACAAAAATCTGCTACGACCACATCTTTCAGAGTAGACTCATTAATATCTGAAACACAGTAGTTTTTTCCGTCAGCTTCGATTTGATGTCTTCATTTTCGCTGTAGATGCAACGGTTCTTATCCCACGAGCCTCAGAAGGAGGATTGAGCCAGATTTCCTCTCATTAAGGCCCAATCTACATAAACTGAGATTTTGTGATCCGGGCTCTGTTATACAGCTGAAATTGTCTCCTCATATCTCCTACACAATTCGATGTAGCCACGCAAAAATTCACACAAAGCACCATCGAAGCCTTCGGCTGCTGACGATTTTGGAATTTTTTGAATCGGTGCAATACTTTTCGAATGGTGATGAGAGATTTGATGCCTCCAATCTAACTTTTGAAGCTGCAGATCACAGTTTTCTGCAGTCTCCCATGACTTTCTCTAAACAAAAATCTGCTACGACCACATCTTTTAGAGTTCATGCGTAATTTATTTCAAAAACAGAACTTTTGTTTGTCAGCTTCAATAGGATGTCTTTGTTTTAGCTGTAGCTGTCACTGTTCTTGAGTTACAAGCGTCAGAAGGAGGATTCAGCCACATTTTCCTCCCATAAAAAACAGGCATTTTCTGCTCCGGTCTCAGACAGACAGCAGAAATCATCTCATCATATCTCCTACAAATATTCTAGGTAGGCACAGAAAAATGTCAACATAGCACCACCAAAGCCTTCTGATGCTGACGCTTTTGGAATTTTTCAAATCGGTGCTATACTTTTCGAATGGTGATGAGAAGTTGGAGGCCTCCGATTTGACATCTAACAGCTGAAGCTGACTGTAAGTACATGCAGACAGGTCGTTAACACCTGCAGACGGCTCGTTAAGCCTAATTATAAACAATTAAAGATCAAAGGATCAAAGGCTTTTCCTTATGAGTCAAGTTCACCTGTGTTTGTGTGTGTGTGTGTGTGTGCGTGCACATGTGCATGTCTTTCTGTCTATCTTTCTGTGTGTCTGTCTGTCAGTGTGTCTGTCTGATTGGCTGTGAGAGTGCAAGCTTCTTCTTGGTTAACAGAAATACTCGCCCACACATAATATACATCAAATCGATCGGCTTGGTCTCAAGAACCTAGCCTGCTCTCTGATTGGCCGAGAAAGTTCAAGATTTTTCCGGAATAACAGAATTACTTACCCAGACTTGTTATACACCAATTTGATCGGCTTGGACTCAGGAAACCAGCCGTTAACCATCCCTGGTCTATGATTGGCTGAGAGAGTTTTGAAACTTCAAAGTTCAATTTCTGCTCTTTCTAACAGTTTATTTTTTTTTATCTCATTCTGCTAACTTTGACAATTGAACTCATTTTCAACTTCACTTCAGTTCTAAGGCATGTTCATCTATCAGTTTCAGCTGCTAAATTCACAGTTCAGCTAATTGTGAAAATGTAACTATTAAACTATTCCTACTCAAATATTCGTTGTTTAAACATTTTAGCTGTTCAGTTTTTTAAACTATGTTTATAGATTTCAGATTATTGCTGTTTAGGAATTTTTTCTTCATTCTTCATCTACTTTTTGTGCTCTATTAAACTTGTTAAATATTTTTGCTCCTAATTCTCCACATACATTCAGCTGATTTTGACATTTAAGCACAATTTAAGCTTCAGTTCATTTCTTAAGCATCTTCAGCTATCAGTTTCAAAACTCAGCATATGCTGCTAAATTCACAGTTCAGCTAATTGTGAAAATTTAACTATTTCACTATTGCTACTGAAATACCAGAAGTTTAAACATTTCCACTGTCCAGCTTTGTAAACTTTGTATGGAGATTTCAGAAACAGCTTTCTGCTGTTTAGCAGTTTTTCTTGATTCTTCACCTATTTTTTTGAGCTTCATAACATTTCTTAGAGGTTTTTGCTCATAAATCTTCAAATCCATTCAGCTCATTTTGACAATTAAGCTCATTTTAAGCTTGAATTCATTTCTTAAGCACCTTCAGCTATCATTTTAAGCAATTCAGCATTCAAACGCATTTCTGCTAGAAATGCAATTAATCTAGTT
>SSNS01000196.1:124952-160419 GCA_006937985.1 Aphyosemion australe | reverse complement strand
ACAAGAGTCGTCTCAAGGCACTTCACAAAGTAAACATTCCAATACAGTTCAGTTCATTAAGCCAATCAGTAAAAAAGTTTCCTATATAAGGAACCCAGCAGATTGCATCAAGACACTGACTGTGTGTTGATACAATCCTCATACTAAGCAAGCATGTAGCAACAGTGGGAAGGAAAACTCCCTTTTAACAGGAAGAAACCTCCAGAGGATCCTGGCTCAGTATGAGCAGCCATCCGCTACGACTCACTGGGGATTGAGAAGACAGAGCAGGCACACGCACACCCACACCCACACACACCCACACACTTTTATTATTTAGGTATTTCTTTCTTTCTGTGTTAATATTATGAATATACGGGGCAGGCACGTGTGTTAACAACACGTTTTTGACACATTGATTGCTCGTTAAAAACGTGTACTTTTTGTGTAAGAGACACACGTAATGTTGCGCGTTTGTGGCACACCTGGCGTTCCATAGGCATGCAGTGCCATAGCTGGCAGGCTAATCCTTCCCTGCACAGCACCATGAAGCTACCGGCGCAGTCAGCTCAGGTGCTGCAGAATGAGAAACCCCAATGTTTTGCTGTCTGTCTGCAATTTCTCTGTTTATTAACATGTCTTTCAATGTTGGCTGGCTCCGTGTTTTTGTTAGAGATGTCGCTGAGAACTGCGACTTACTGCAGACCGAGGATTCGCTGTGGCGACACCTGAAGGGAAAAAAGCCAAAGGAGAAAGTAGTTTGTTTTGAAGGCTGCATATCATGCAGCTGTCTTTTCCAGCATGTTGAATGCCCAGTGTGCACACATTACAAGTGGCTGTTACACTGCCTTAGCTGTCCAGTTTAACACATCACCAAAATACAGACATCTTAGCTCTTCTGAGGAGACACGTTAGCTCTGCGTTAGCCTGCTAGTTAACAGCTGCATGTTATGGTGTCTGAATCCCCGCCTGCCGTAAATTGTGTGACGTAATGGTGTTGTTTTCTTCAAAGAAACAAAGAATATTGATGTAGAGGAACTTGTTAAGATCTCAGGATGAATTTAAAAAGTCATATTTGTTGTTTTATAAGGTTAAATCCGATCTTTTTCACCCAATCTCGATTTTTTGAAAATCACGTGATCGGGCCCGATTTCCAATCACGTGATCGGATAGGAGCATCCCTACTTTATATTTATCCATAAACCCTGATGAACCTAATCAGTTAGGTAGACTACAGGCTTGTCTTGGAGACATAAAAATCTGGATGACTCTAAACTTTCTGCTGTTAAATCCAGACAAGACTGAAGTTATCATCTTTGGACCAGAACCTCAGAAAAGGAAACTGCTTAGTCAGTCACCTGATCTAAACGGTATTAAATTAGCCTCCGAGAACAAAGTAAAGAACCTCGGTGTAATCTTTGACCAGGACATGTCATTCAAATCCCACGTTAAACAGGTTTGTAGGATTTCCTTTTTCCACCTTCGGAATATTGCTAAGATTAGAAGCATCCTTTCCAGGAGTGATGCTGAAAAACTGGTTCATGCATTTATTAACTCAAGACTAGATTACTGTAATTCACAGAGATGGAAAGTAGGAATTACATTTAATCGCGTTACTGTAATTTTAGTAGCTTTTTTGTGAATTTATACTTTTTAAAGTAGGTTTTTAAGTCTGTACTTTTACTTTAATTTAAGTATGTTTTTAAGTATTGTACTTAAAAACATTTTCAATCACATCCAATACTGAGTAAAAAAATATATTTATAGGCCTAATAAATTAAAAAATGTTGCGCTTCGCAGTGTCGGAATAGAGAGAGAGACAAGTGCATGCGCACCACGTCTCACGTGGAGGAGGGTGTGGGTGTGCACCTTTTATAATGAGGACGTTAAACAGCCACAATTTTCCCGCAGTTTTGCTCAACAACTTCAGTCTGGTTCTGCTGACATACTCGCTGTTTACCTCTCTCCCGTTTCTCATTAGCCCTTTTTATAAAACAATGCCGCCAATTTGCCGCAACGCCGATGCGGCATCAGGGAGCCTAAGGTCGTTTATAAGAGCTCAGACCGTGGCGGTAATGTTGCGCAATCATGTCCGTTTTATAAAAGATTACGCGATGGCGGCAAAAAGGAGGTATGGGGGCGGTCTCTGCACTGTCGCGGACTTCCGTGTATTTTGGACATAACTTGCTTTTTATTGCGATCGAAACAGCGCTCCTTAAGGTTTTATTTTAACAACCAGCTACAGGTGTGTCCTCCACCATCCCTGTGAGCTGTCAGATGATCTGAGCTGCAGATCTAACAGAGAGAAGCTCCTGGAGCACCGCATCGATCCAGTTAATCATCTCAGCTGATTCTGTTTACAAACGTGAAACTTAAGCGCGTGTTTACTTTCATTTTTAATATAGTTGCCGGCCGGAGCGCAGCATTAATTTATCACGTGGTCATGACACCTCCCTCTGTTGCGCCAAGGCTTAATGTGCGTTTATAAGATCGGCGAAGCCGCAATATTACCGCAATATTACTACCAAGCGTGGCGGCACAAATGCCGCAAAATTCCCGCAACGTGATGCCGCCATGGCGCGTTCATAAGAAACACGTTGCGGTAATATTACGCTGATTTGCCGGCATGGTGTGTCTTATAAAAAGGGCTATTGAAACCCGCACTGTTGCGCAACGGTGTTACGTCAGTGTTCGGCTGACCGCTGTGGGCTCATGAGGAATTGGCAGCTTTTTGATATAAAGTTTCTCTTCCCGCACCGTGAGAACAAACATCACGTGTCTAAAGCGGATCTTCATCCATGTATGTCACACATCACGTGATCAAGAAGCAGAAAATCAATGAATTAGATCGTTTTGGGAAGCTGCTGTGAAAAAAAGCAATGCGCCAACCGGAAATGCTTCTGCAGCTCACGCTTCGACAACAGATTGTGAAAGAACGGATAACACAAGAAATACGGCGATTCTTCCTAATGTAAGAAGTGAGTCTACTCTTTCTTTTGGTAGTTTTGACGTTTACATGATCATAGAGCACAATGTTCTGTGACTCTTCAAAAAAACAGTAAAAACGCTCAAAAACACTGGCAGTCAGGGGCTTCTGATCAGAAAACGGCTGGCAGTGAATTAGTTAAGGAGGTGGGTTTTTGCAGTGTGGATGAATTTTAATTATCTATGTAGCAGATATTTTGATTCAGGTTTACTTCAAATGTTGTTCAAGTATGGAATCACATTTGATTGCTTTCTTAGGGTTTCATTAAAATCTGTCTAATGGTCCATGAGGTATTTTTCAAGCAAGCACACATATGCACATACAGTCTGAGGCAAAAATATTATCACCTGCCTTTTGACATTGGGCAATAAAAAGTGGGGGTCAACAAATCCACAGTAACAAAACAGCTCTTGAGCCATGCAGAAATTTGCAGAAAGATTTACTTCTGCAACTTCCATCTTACATTTTCCAATAATAAGAAACGTAAACTGAAATGTTTATAATTAAGTGGTTGGTATTAGGTTATAGGAGCTTCACTGAAGGAAAATCACTGAATCTCTACATTCACAGGAGCAAGTTTCTGGCACCTATTTTGAATACCTCAGCATGTCTCCAAAAAAGGTATTGTTACACCAGTAGGAAACTGTGGGGTAGGCCCAGGACTTGCTGGAGAGATTATGTATCAAAAATGGCCTGGGAATGCCTTGGAATTGCATTGGATTAGCTTGAGGTAGTGGATGGGCAGAGGAAGATCTGTGGAACTCTGGCTTAAGCTGTTGCCCCTGCAACCTGGCAGCAGGAGATGGTGGATGATGCTGTGGAAAATCATAAACCTATAAATCTCAAGAAGCAGGCTGATGCTAATCAGATGTACACAATTGTCCATGTAATCTGTTCTCATTCAAAAACAGCCAGTTTGAATGAATTAGTACATCTAAAATGAGTTTAGGTGTGTATGTGTGTGCGTGCGTGTGTGTATGGGAGAGAGAGAGCCTGTGTAAATCCTGTGACGAGGCCTGGCATCCTTATCCCCCCCACGCCTCCCTTATGATCACTGGGAAAGACTCCAGTCACATGCCAACTTGACTGAGTCAGAAAAATTGACAGATGAATTCTTCAAATTTTTTGGTTCAAGTAAAAAAGGAAACGAGCCACTTCACAGTCAAAACATTTTAGGGACTTACCAACATTTTCAGCCAGTCTATGAATCACAGCCCTGAGTTTCATGGACAGACATTAATTCTTTGCTTTACAGCTGCTGACTGTAGGCTGCAGAGCATTATGGTCTATTTCAGCCACACTACCAGGTAAAATAAAAGCAGCAACAAATCACTACCTCAATATTTTTTCTTCTTTTTGTTATTTTGTTTTTATGATTATTCTGGTTCAGAAGGATACATTTTAGCAAAAATATTCTAATAAATTTACAAAGCTAACAAAGAAAGTAAAAGTTTTTTTTCAAAATTTTCTTGTTCAGTTAAATTTCTACTTGTTCCCCAGATAGCAAGCTTACATTGAAACAATGTTGATTTTTCATCTGAATCATCAAAATGGTTGACATTGAAATCTTGATGCAAACTAGATGTTGAATCAATGTTGCAAAACTGATGAATTCTGACAGAGACAGCAGGAATACTGTGATTATTTCTCTTAATTGAAAAATGAGTGAAAATGCATTGATCTGTAGTTGTGTTGAAATTTCAATGTTGTTTCAATATTCAGGTTAATTGAAATACAATTGTAATGGCATTGGTCTATAGTTAATAAATCAACATTGTTTCAATATTAAATTTGGGTGCAAAATGATATTGATTCAATGGTTTAACGTTGACAATGCAATGTGAATTCTACATTGTTTCAATATAAGCTTGCTATTATAAATAAAGTTTTACACTGTTGACTGTACAATAGAGACATGATTTTAGACATGTATTCTGTTCATTTCCATCATTCTGAACATCCACTTGCCAGAGATGCATGATCAATCAGAAAACATGAAAGGCTGCAGTCATTTTTGCCATGCTGCACAATGCTGTGGTGTGCACAGTTCAGTCCAGGCTGCCTTATTAATTGCATTAGAATGGAAATATGCCAAAATGACATTTTATTCTGAATGATGCTGCAACAATTCAAACAGACATACTCGAAATGAGAAGAACATAATTCAGAGACATTAGCACAATCTTTTTGTGGTGTCTACAAAGGTTGTTTTAAATGGACAAAGCTGATGGGGATAAAGTTGGAACAAAAAAGCTAATTTGCAAGTTAATGGCACCTAATCAGTGTGTCACATTAGTGCCTGTTATAACAAAAGGATATGGGCAAAGGGATTTAGACGGAGAGGGTTTAGAGCAGCTGAAAAGGCCAGGGTCCAGATGTGATAACATTACAGTGAATTTAACATTGTGCTGGTTGAAGATGAACAACTGTGGACTCTGAAGCCAAAAAAATGTGAATAATTATGCTTAAACATTCAGTAGTTAAAGGCCATCTTTCATTTTAAACACATGTTGAAGCGCTTATATAGTAACAGGTCTAAACTTTATATTTTCATTTATTGCTATTATTGCTCCAACTATGCTCTAGATAATCCGTCTAAAATCAGCGCCCCTAGCTGGAAACCGGAAGTGACGCAGATGGAAGAAAATGTTTCAGTCTCTGCTCAGAAAAACATGGATTCATAGCAGCAGCAGGAGACACCAGAACTTGAATACGAAAATACAGTTATTTATAATACTGAAGTTGCACAGTCATAGTTTTGAGCCAGCAGCAAAATTAGAGGGGAACTGGCAAAACAGAGCTAATTTAAATGGTGAAAGAAGAGCTACTGAAACGTGGGAACTTCAAAATGCACAGACTTGGAAACGCTAACTGGTAAGAGCATTTTTATTTTAAAGATTTTTTGACAGAAACATGTCCCCTGATATTACGTCAAATATTAAGCCACATAACTTAAAGGGACATTATGGAAGTTTAACAGCTAATACAAGTATAGAAATTTAAAATGTCTTCCTCATACATTCTCCTGCAATGCCCTGGTCCTGTAGAATGAGCCCTGGCATTTTCACTGTGATTGCCTCTGTAGGCCTGTAAACTCACAGAAAAGATCTTGCTCGGGTCGAGCAAGAGGGCTTCCCCGGTGTCCTCCAGAGGCAGCATGACGTCATGCGCGCTCACGCGCCCGCAGCGTTTGTTTGCTAGCTGTAGCTTAGCGGTAGAGCGAGAGGTGGTTTCGGTAGCTGATTCAGCCAAAAACAAGAAAAGAGCTGCTTCAAGCACCAGCGAATCTCCAGCCCAGACCCCAAACAAGACAAAGAAACCAAGAGTGTATTCCAGCGCCACAAAAAGGGCAAAACTCGAGTCTGGTTGCCGAAGACAAAGAACGAGGATAAACATCGGTCCGGCCGGCATTTGAGAAGTGGA
Source organism: Aphyosemion australe (assembly GCA_006937985.1). Lineage (NCBI taxonomy): Eukaryota > Metazoa > Chordata > Actinopteri > Cyprinodontiformes > Nothobranchiidae > Aphyosemion > Aphyosemion australe. The sequence continues at coordinate 154,031 of SSNS01000196.1, read as the reverse complement.
AAATGCTGAGACAAAAGACCCGCAGTCGGCATCATTGTTGCTGGACAGGTAAGAAATTATTACTAAATACGTGTGGGGTTAGGGTTGTGGGTGCTTTCAAAGCAAACCGGGGGCTTACGTATGTCATAGTTAGGCTGCTTGTTTAGCGTCTCCATCAGAGTCAGTGCTGGTCAGGATATTAATATTAGTCTGATTCTTATTTTTACTTCTCAGCGCTCTGGGACTTTTTTTCCAGGGTAGGATGAGTACTGGTAATATTACCGCTCATTTATTAGTGGAAATCTCTGAGATTTCTGCAAAATATGTCCGTCTCCAAGTAAACACATTCCCCCCCAGCGCCGCTGACCCGCCCCTCCCGACAGGCAGAACCGAACACACGCTACAAGAGGGGACACAATTTGCGCATTAGGATGCATTCTCTCCAAATCCTCTCCAAATGCGCCTGACGGAGCTGTACGCGCGGCGCACATCCTCTCCAAATGCGCCTTTAGAGATGATGTGCGCCGCGCGTACAGCTCCGTCAGCTCCCGTCAGCCCAGGCAAGAGGAGAGAGAGAAAAAAGACGAGTTATCCGACACCGTGCACGTTCCCTCAATGACTGACAACACGCAGCATCTGACCAGCGTCAGATGTGCCGACAGACAGGTGGAGACATGCAGGTGGAGAGGCACAATAGACCAGGAGCACAAGAAAGTAAAATTCATAACCAGAGGAGTGTGTTGTTGGAACACAAAAGAAAAACTTTGTGGGCAAAAACATCCCAGCTTCTGTTCATGAGACAGAAGAGAGGATAATTGTGTCTGGATGTGGAGAATAAATTATGCAGCAGTCCTGGTTATCATTTATGAGAAGTCTTGGTAAATGCAGAAACATGCAGAGCTTTTATCATTTGATTCATAACCTATGTTTTTGTACTTGATGTTTTCTGTTTGTTTTTGTAGCATCAAATCGATGGAGCTGAAAGAACTCTTTAGATGAGAAACAAGCCAATAGTTTGGAAAACAGTGTGTAAGTAACAAATTATTCTCATAGAAATGCAATGGCTATATGTCAGGATATATAATCATGTTCTGCTGCTGTTTTTACTTCCAGATTAGAGCTGGAAAGAGAAGGAAGGAGCTTTAGACCCGTATGATTCAGATTATGCATCTCCAATATCAATAAGGTATGTTTTATTATTGTTTTTTTAATACCGTAGTAACATCCCACTCTCACTTTCTATTCACTGATTATATAAAATGTATTTTTCTTGTGCAATAGGTGTGCATCACAGGATGAGGTTGACCAACTTCCTTGCATTGGCCTGGATGAAGCTGACAATTATAACAATTATAATTATTATATAACAATTATAATTATTATATAGGCTAACAATTATATGTGCTATTTGAGTTTCACTCAATATGCTACAATTCTGCTTACAATAGTGGCCTGCACAGAACCCAACTAATGCTGCTACTCTGTGTATATTTGCACATATTATTGTTGATTTTATATTTATATCATTTCTGCATTATTTTATGTATTCTTTTACATTTTGCACCAAAGGGAGTGGCACTCCAATTACACTGTACCCTGTACAAAATCAATAAAGGCTATTTTATTCTATTATATTATATTATATTATGTTCTGTATTCGACATTGTTAATTGTGTGGAGGCAGATTTAAAAGACAATTTAGAAGAGCCATCAGCAGCAGGACTGACTCAGCTGTTGTTTTCATTCAGGAGTACAGCATGCATGCCTCGTGCACGAGCTTACTATTGAAGCTGCAGTTACACGTTTGGCCTGAGGGGGCGATAGCGAGCATGAAAATTTCAAAGTCCATAAAGTCCCTTTAATGAAATACTAGAGTTAAAAGTGTTTATACATCGTGTAGCGTGTGACAAGGCCTTTTTAATGGGTAAAAGGTCAAAGACTGAGGACTGTCCAGCAGATCATCTCGCTGGAATACCAGATTGCATTATCAGTGTTTATCATTCTAACAGCCTCACCATCTGACACAAGATGGCTCCTACAGTTTGTTTACTCGTGCCTGCAGAAGCTCAAGGCTGCAGTCCACTTGGAGCCGAAATCTCATCTATCTCCTTTAATAAAAAGAATCCTTTTGTCTAGTAAAATGATTCCTTTCAGTTGCAGGATTGAAAAAGAAATGATTTTCTAAATGTTTTAATGCCTTAACTGCTTTAAAGCAACATTCTGCAACTTTTACACCTTAAAATTATGCTTTTTTGTAAAGTTTTGGCGTCATACTATCATCTATTATGTTCATTTTCATACCTGTGATAGTGTTGGGGGGTCCCACGTCTGTTTACTGCACTATACAGTTTTTGACCTTCGGGTAGCCACTACAAGTACGGTTTTCGCTTTACGGCAATATATGGCAAGCCAAAGGGATAAAAAAAAGCGCACGTTCTAAACACTCGTTATGTCCGCCAAAATGCACGTACTGAATGCAAGTTTGGATGCCAAAGGGGGCAAAAACTCACGTGTTCTAAAAGCGAGCATTGTGTCCGCCAAAACGCGCGTCTTGAACAAGCGTTTTGGCAGACACAATGCGAGTTTAGAACGCGCATTTTTTTTTATCCCTTTGGCTTGCCATAATTGTATAACTTAAATTCAGAATTAAATTCAAGGTCATAATGTTTGCATTAAAAGGTATTCATGGGCTCGCACCATCCTACATCTGTGACAGTCTTTCATTTCAAAAGCAAGGCAAAGAAACAAGGTCTTCTGGGAAATTTTATTTACATGTTCCAAGATCTAAATACAGGCAGTGGGGGGGATCGTTCTTTTTCAGTGGTAGCCCCGAAGCTATGGAACAAACTCCCACTTGACCTACGGATGACTACTGATGTCACTTTATTTAAATCTGGATTAGACACACCTCTTTCGCATGGCTTTTGAAAATGCTGGAGTGTTGTAAACTGTGTCTAATTTAGATATGTTGCCACATTAAAATGTTGATATATTTTTTATTATTTTAGTTGCGGAATGTTGCTTTAAAGTAATCTTTACCTTAATGAATCAACATTTCTGTTCATGCTTATATCAGACCTAAATACCACAAGTGAGTCTATTTACTTGGTGAGTAATAATGGTGTTAGAGATTTTATTTGACCTCATAATATGTGAAACTCTGTTTGCCACTTCTGCTCACAACAGATAAAGTTCCTGAGAAACTAGTTGGACTCTTACCCTAGCAAAAGGGCCTATGCTTATCACTACAGGAACTGCTCCCACACTCTGACTGGAACAATCCATCCCAGTCAGACCCAGTTCGAACCCGTTTCTGTCCACCAGATTTTCATGTTCAATGTAACTACACCTCCCCTTTTCTTGTTTTTTCTATGCCTAATAAAATTATGCTGCGCATGGGAGGGAGTTGGAGTCTGAGCTGAGATACTGGTGTATTCTCTGAGAAAGCTCTCTCTCCCTTTTGCAAAGACAAATACTCGTTTCTGTGTGATAATTTTATTAGGAATTAACCCGAACAACTGATTCAATATTAGTATATTTACATTTTGATAAATAATATGTAAGAAGAAATAAGTCTTTTCTAAAGCTACGTTCACACTGCAGGTCTTGATGCTCAATTCCGATTTTTTGAGTAAATCCGATTTTTTTTGTGTGGCTGTTCACATTATAACTGAAATGCGACATCAAACACTCTCCAGTGTGAATGCTTCACAGTCCCAAAGCGACCCGCATGCGCAGAAGACAAGAAGTCCCAGTCAGAACCAGGGGAGGTGGAGTTGTGATGTGAACGCCTTCACTGACAGTTCAGCCACAGGGTCACACCTGAGTCTCTCGTTTTGGGGTGGAAACTATTTTAAAAACTATTTTACTCCTTATTCCCGCCGTCTTCCCAAGTTAGTATTCCCTGAAAATGTTTCAGTATTAAGTTCATTCACGGAGAACCCCCCCGCCCCGCTGTCACAGATACCGAGACCGGAGATGCGCTTCGCTCCAGCAGCACCTCCCGTTCTCACGCTTTCTTGTATTTTTAATTCCAAAACTTGACAGGATGTCCCACAGACCCCTGAATCCCTCTGTCAGCGCTGCTCTTCAGCGCTCCTCCTCAGAAAAGTCCTGACACGACGCTCACCTCCGCTGAGCAGTGACGTAGAAGGTGGATTTAATGCAACATGACCGTTCAGACTGCAAAAAACTCGGATAGGAGGCGGTTTTAATGCGACATGACCGTTCAGACTGCAGTCGCTTTCAAAAAATGCGCATATGTTTTGCAATCAGTACTACATATTGAAACGACCTGGATCGGATTAGGAAAAATTGGATCTGTGCTGTTCAGACTGTCACAAAAAAATCAGATAAGGGTCACAGGCAGGTCAACATGCGGATTTAATGCGCTTTTGCCTGCAGTGTGAACATAGCCTAAGTGTCTGAGGAAAGGTGGTGTCTGAGGAAGTTTGTTAACGCCCTTTGCATATGTCAAATTCTGATTTGCCAAAAGTTATAAACAACTAATGATAAAAAGAACTGACACTTCATATTCAAGTCAGTTCTTGCAGAACCAAAGACTTAAGCTAAAATTCTGCCTACTGGAAGTCAAACCAGACCTTTGGTGGAATTTTTTTTGTGAAATAAGAGCCATCCTTTTGAACAACAATCCTCATCTGGCAAAACATCATCAGCTGTGAAACCGATAGCTAGCAAGCACTAGAGATTATCTTTAGGCCACCTGAGGAGAGTCAGGGGGAGCTGCACCTGTGACATCCAGAGGTCAACACCTCGTCTGGAGGCACTTCACCAGCTGGACCTACGGGAAACCTCTACACCAGGGTTGGTAGCCTTGCACTGGCGTTGGTGAACATAACAGATAATTTGTTAAACCTAAACAAATAATAACAGACAGCTTACTTTAACACCCAGACATCACATCCTTCCTAAGATTCCTAATAGAGGTTTGTTAATAACAGCTAACATCATTTTCCATCATTTATCATTCATGATTTCACCTGATATTACCTTGAACCATCATTTATAATCATTTTGCGGTGCATCATCATTATTAGTAGAACATAATAATAAATAGACTTTTATAAACCATCTCCTCGACTCTGCCTCACATCATTGTTATTTATAGTGTTGGGTCCCTGATCTGCCTAAAAGAACCTAGATTTTAATCATCAATCAAATATTAAATTATCAAGAATAGTGATAACTAATATTTAAAAGTAACTACCCAAATTAACGTTACAAAAGTATGGCTCAAAGTTATTCTAACCCCCTAGCAGCTCTTTGCTACATTATCTACATTAGCTGTTAGAATAGAATAGACTTTATTGATCCCTCAGTGGGGAAATTCACTTGTCACAGCAGCACCATCACTCAAAAGGTAATTAGAAGATTAAAAAACAAACAAAAAAAAAAGGATACATCTATATACACATAGGCAGTAATCTAGTATTGTAATCTTAGATCACTGTTATTACATTATAGCCTAATTTCTCCACAAAAGACTCTGGCTGTACATAAACAAGAACATTGCAGATCTAATGTCTCATTAATTTTCCGCTTAAAAACAAATAGACCTATTGTAGCTTTACTTGATGTATTTGAATTTTTTTAGCCATTAGTAACTTATTGTACCATATAAATGTCAGTAGTTGGCCATAATGTAATTTCCTTTTGGATAAAGTTTTTATCTATTAATGTTCTGTTATGATCATGCCCTAATTTAATTTGCTCCTTATTTTTTACTGCATATTCAGGTGTCAGTGTGGCCAATAGACAGCATTCTTCAGTGTGTCGTCAGGAACTGGAACCATTCTGGCAGCTCTTGCTCAGCCTGGACCCCTCAGCACTCCGTCTCCTCTGTGTAACCGGCCGTCCTGGATTTGAGGGCTGCTGCTGGAATCCGTTTTTGTTAAGGCTCACTTATCACACATTTAAGGAGCAGCATGGACGCCTACATCTGCAGTTAAATGAGTAAGAACATATTTATCCTCCAATGTCATGGTAACACTTTATAATGACGTTTTGTTGTTAAACATTTGTAAGTGTTTAGTATGTCATTAGTAAGTCATTAACAGATTATTTGCAAGGTATTAGATAATATATATAATTTATTTATAAAGGCTTGAGTTGACATTTACAAATGCTTAAATAAGGATTAACTAAACATTTACAAACACTCATTAACACATTTGGTAATGTTTATAGATTATATATAACTTTCTAAAGTCACAATTGTCATCGGGTATATATACAATTGTAGCGTGAGGGCTATATCCACATATTTAAAAAGGGATCAATGAGATGTAATATTCCATATAAATATGAATTATTAATCTTATTGATCTTTGAATGTTAATTTAACATTACTCTAGGTTCTTTTACCATAGGTGATCCGCACACTTCAGAATAATTCAGAGTCAAGAAAATAGTTATAAAAATAAATTTAATACTATATTTCTTAATCAATGATGACACAGGACAAATTATGATGAATGATGGTTAAATCAAGATACTGAGACAATTAATGAGGTGATGTAATGTACTAGGTGTTATGTCAAGAATCCTATTAAGAGTCTGAGAATCTTATGATGTCTGGGTCAAATCAATCTGGATGGTTTAATAAGTTATCAAATTAATAAAGACCATTTGACACCAGCGGGCAGGGCTGCTACACCTTGTGCGGAAGGTCCCGGTGATCCAGGGGTCAGCGAAGAGGTCGGTGCTGACGGGCTGTCAGTGACGTTGACCTCTGAGGTATTGCAGCAGTAGCGAGGCCCCGATACGAACCGCTGGTCTGGGTTACTTCTGGGTGACTGCAGCGTCTGGTTAAGTTGCTTGCCTTAGAGGCAGTTTACAAAAATAGTTGACCTCGGGGTCAAAAGAGAGGATGGTTCCTTTTATTGAGCTTTGCTTTCCCGGCCGGCCGAACCAGAGGAGCTTAGCTAGAATTCTTTAGGTTCACTCCTTGGAGGGAGTGATACTTGCAGGAACTGCAGGCACGGCGTGAACAACTTTTGGAACTGAACTGTTCCGGGTCGGCATGGGTTTTTATCATTTCTAATGTTTATTAATTTGGGCGAATCAAATTTTGACACATTAGAGTGGGCGTTTACCAAGATGCCTCAGACACCATGTTGTTTCTCCAACACTTAAAGATGACTTATCTTTAATGTGGTGTAACTCTTATTAAACCTTAATGTGAGTGCAAATACTGAATGTTCAAACATAATTCTATTACATTAGTTTTCCAAGAAATAGGGTTTTTGTCTCAAGACCTCTGAATCAATTTTAAGCAGATCTCTGTGACATGCAATCATTATCAAATTCTAACAATGGTTTTGACTATCTATTAACTGTCATCAATGTATTTTCAAAAAAGACTTATGCACAAGCCCTCACGAATAAGGAAGAAGTTACGGAGGCCTTTGCTTCAGTTTTGAAAGAGAGTGAAATCCCGAAAACTTTAAACAGATGCTGGTAAAAAAAAGTTTTAATAAAAATTTTATGCTTTAATGAAGGAACACAGTATTGTACATTTCGCTACAGCCAGCGATCTAAAATCCTCTGTTGTAGAGAGATTTAATCGTACTCTTAAGTAGAATGTGTAAGTAGGTAGCACATTTCACAGGCAAATGCCACAAAGTGCTTCACAACATAGAAAAAAATAAAACAATAAGTAGTAATAAAAACAGGAAATAAAACAGCATAAAAGGCCAAGACCACACAGAAATCATAACTACCCACAAATGACTAGTTGAATGCCTGAACAAACAAATGAGTCTTAAGTTCACTCTTGAAAACGTCAACAGAGTCAATTTGATGCAAAGAGAGGTAAGGCAAGGCAGTTTTATTTATATAGCGCATTTCCTACCCGAAGGCAACTCAAAGCGCTTTAAGGTAGACCATTCCAAAACCTAGGAGCTACAGCTTTGAAGGAACGGTCACCTCTAGTGCGAAAATAAGTGCGAGGAATAGGGGTGGGAATTGATAAGTTTTTATCAATATCAATGGCATTGTCGATTCTGTCTATCAATCCAATTCCTTATCAATTCCCTTATCAATTCCCGAGTAGTTCAATAGGTGGCAGAAAATTTATCGCACACAGTTTCCTGCATTATAACTGTCAGTTTATTTATGATAATCAATTGTACCTGGTGGTATTGTTTGGAAAGATCATTCCAAATGTTCTCCTTTATGCTCCTTGTGAAGGCAGAGTCATCTTCTTGCTGTAGTTTTTGCATGATGGTAAAAATCTCACCACAGGTCGGACTTTAGTCGCTGGAGTCTGCTAGTGTGGAGATGTGTATATAAGGTAGGGTGACTATATTTCCATTTCCAAAAATGAGGACAGGGGATCTGTGCCTACCGATGACGCCACACAAACCACGTTGGGACCCATTTTTTTCCCGGTGTTCTGTCAGAACTCCTGGCTTAGAGCTAAAATTAATATCAGATTCTGCCAACAAAATGGCTCTAAAACAATTTATATGTAAACCAAGGTGTTTTTGCAAACACTATAATTAATACTCCTGGGCAGGCTTTGAATTACACAGAGGATTCTGGGGGAGCCCAGTGACAAGGGGGGTGGGTGGGGGGTCTGTTTGCCTTGGCCCCCAAAATGCCTTGATACGGCCCTGGACGTGGGGCTGAATTTTGAAGGTGATCTGAATTGTATCAAATATATAAATATTACACGCGTATGAATTATTGCTTTATGAAGGTAAAAAGATGTAGTGGAATAAGTCTACCAACATTTTCATTTTCAAGAACTTTGTTTAGTTTTCTTGTTTTTATTTGAATATTTTCCTGTCCTGTCTGTCTCTGATCTTCTGATCTTTCTCAATCCACAAGAAAAAAACTGTTTCCTGGCTTCCTCCTGATTCACCTCCAGTTACTTTTGAACTAAACAGGTAAAATGAATCTACTGGCTGAAAAACAGTGGAGTGTGCGCTGGCGGCCGCGCAGGTGAGGTGAAATCACCTGAGCACTGACGTGCTCCGCTGCGTCAGACACGAATAAATGATACGATTAAAAGACAGAAGTACCAGATTATATGAACGGACATGAACGATCGCGTGTTGGATATATTTTTGGTGGCGCCACTTTGAGAATGTTACTGTGGCCGCTCAAAAAAATCCCTGGTGCGCTGAGAGTCCATATAAATAATGTAATATAGGTAGAAACAGGATCTTTTATCGGGCTTCCCCTGGGTGTGTAGGCTGACGGCTTCCAGCTCCCCCGTAATTAAAACCCGGCTCCTGCATGCGTAAGCTGCGCAACGTGCGTGGTGACGTCATTTGCGCCGCCTGGAATTGATAAGAGAATCGTTTGCAAAAATGGCGAACGATTCCTAGGAATTGAAACAGTGGGAACCGGTTCTCAACAAGAACCGGTTTTCGATTCCCACCCCTAGTGAGGAACTTGTGTGGAGCTATTTCATGGCCAAAAATACCCATCGTTACATAGTTGTGATCCAAGATTTAGTACAAGGATATAATCAAAGCTATCACTCCTCAATCAAAATGCCCCCTGCTAAAGTAAGCTCGGAAAATCAACTGCAGGTGTTTCAAAATCTTTACGGGACTAGTTCTCTGAAACCTTAAAAGAAAACGAAAAGGGGATCTTGTGAGGATTTCTAAAGTTCGTTGTGTTTTTGATTAAAAAATATGAACAAAGTTTTACACAGGAAATGCATTCCCTGTTCACCTCCGTTTTACAAACTTCAAGACTTCCGAGAACCATTGGAGGGTTCATTTAATGAAGCGGAGTTACAAAAAGTAAAACTATCTAAAGAGAGATCCTTCCATATTGAGAAAATTTTAAAGCTTCGAACATTCCACGGTGAACGACACATACCTGCAAACTTGTCGCTTTTCGGCAAAAATCGCCATTTTTGAAGCCAAATATAGCGTTCACGTGAATCGTATAAATCCGAAGAGTTTTTGTTTGGGGGGGGGGGGGGGGGGGGTCACCTGTCGGGTTTCAGCAGTCACTATATGAGAATCAATCAGGGGAGGAGGGGATTCATCTTGTTCACAAACGATCTTTGTTTTAGCGTGTCAGTCACTTGTCGTCATTTGACCAATCACAGTCGTGGAAAAAGACGCTTTGACAGCGCCGCTCTCGCACGGCGCTCACACAGTGAGTAATGACCGCTGTTGTTTCACTTTCAACATCTTCGCAGCGGCGTTGAGCTTAAAGTTTGTCAAATGAAACAAAATCACCACTAAATAACACGGTTTTCTGTCGAGGACTTTAGCAGATTTACCTCCTTTCAGCCTTTAGAGATTTTTCCCCGAGGCTCGTGTTTTTTTTTAAGTCAAGTTCAGAGTTGAGCATAACCACCACCAGTATTTAACTCCGTTAAAACCTATTATTAACATAAATACTTTTTTTCTGGTGAGAAATGCCACCAGCATGCTACAGCCTGACTCAGTTATTGATCTGGGCACCAGAAGATTTAAGGAAGCTGGAGTACAAACACGAGATGTGATAATTTCATAATACTGTAACATTTCTGCAGCACTAAAGCAGAGTTGTAACATTTTGCCCTTAGCAGTGGTTTATTAAAGTATTCAAGCAAACAGCTGAGATAAAGCTGCATTTCCCTGCAGCTTCAACTCTTTCTAAACATTTAAACAGAACCAACTTATCAGAGAATTAGAATCAAAAGGGTTTTATTGCCATATTTTATTTTATTTACTCTTTATTCTTTATTTAACCAGGAAGGTCCCATTGAGATTAAAAACCTCATTTTCAAGGGAGTCCTGGCCATATGTGCAAGAAATCACAACATTAGGAAATTGCTGCGAGCAGCAATGAACACAGCAATAACTTACGGATGATTACAGTATTCTGAAATATTTTCAGATGTTTTCATGTTTGGTGTTTTGTGAGTTAGTCTTACAATAATTCTTAATTATATGATGATCCTAATAATTTCCTGATCATTTTTGTTAGGCATATTTTTTTCTGACTGTCTAAACCTCATGGTGGGAAAAGGTTTGCATTGTGCCAAAAAATCACATTGATGATTTTTTTGTAAGTATTCCAACAGATTATTGTAGCATGAAATAGTATGTAACCGTCAGAGGTCCCTACAAAACCCACTGATGACACTCTGCTGCACAAGGACCTTGTTCGGGGGAGGGGGGGTGTCACCTTTTTCACACCTTCCGAGTTTGCATGTATGACGTCAAGTTTTTGTTAAATGGATCGGTTGGCCTACAAAATTCAACAGTTGGGTGAAAGCTTCAGACCTCCACAACGTGAAAGGATGCTTTCAAGGATTGAAGAGGGATTTTACATTACACTACCTAGTAATGCTAGCTATAATATATTTAAAAATAATACCAGTTCCAGTTTTAGGGTGGATTTAGCACATCATATCAACTTAAAAGGACCATGGCAAGTTGCGCTGACTGAAATCACATTTCCCCATTCATGGTTCAATCTTCCGAGAGAAGTTTTTTATAAAGTGAGCAAAGCGAATGATCCACAGAATGTCCGCAGAGCACGAATTAAACCAGGGTATTATAGAGATTTGCAACAACTGAAATCAGAGTGTGAATCCTCTGAGAAAAATAAATTCTGATTGGGAGGACCCGCTCCTACACTTGAGTTCCAAACCTAGGGGTTTAAATCCGGCGAATGGCTGACATCCGACTTACCATCCGGAAAAAAACATCAGAACAGCGCCTTATCCTCCTGATTTAAGGGGTGGGTTTTATCAACTATTTTATTACTGCGATATTGTTTCACACCAGATCATGGGAAAAGTGCCAATGAAAATTTAAGTTACTTTTGGGAATACCATCACCCACGTGTTCAAACCCCCAAACTATCTACTGGTGGCCACAAATCATATAAAAAACATTGAAATTGAAATTAAAGCCGATCAGAATAAACAAATAAAGGAAAAACTATTGTAAGGTTCCATTTTTGTCCCGCTCTGTCTTACCAGAAAAATACAGGAATATAACACCTGTGAAACTATGTTGAAGCTTCAGTTACAAGTTTTTACACTGTGTAGTGTACATCTTGTAATTTCACAGAGCTGTCACAAATACATGGAAAATGGTTTATACACAGCAGAGAAATTACCCAAATTTGATTTTTAATTATTACGTAAGCCAAGCTGGGGGTAATCTGCCAGGTTATCACAGGGCACCTGTAATGTATGGGAGGGGTATAGGCTCTCTGTTCTTCAGAATTTTTAGATTAATTTCACCGTTTGTTAAAAAACGTTTTGCCCTGTCAAAATCACATTTCAAGAAGGTGGCCACAGGGATTGCATTGGATATGATGACGCATGCTGTTAATAAAATCACAACACAAAAGTCATATGCCCAAAAAGTTTTGGGGATTATTGTTCTAGAAGGCCCAGAAAAAGGCCACCTGGTTAATGCAGGAATGGGAGTACTTCACAATCCACCAGTAAAAAACATCTCAGAGAGGCATAAGAGAAAGAAGCCTGCTCTCAACTCTGATATATTTTAACGGATAAAAAAATATGGCTCTGCTTCACAGCCAATCGTCTGAAAGCACGCTGGAGGAGCTGGACTTGTTCACAGCCCCTATGACACAGTTGTCTATCGAGGATAAAGTTTACACCGAGGTTTCAACCGATATCGATTACGAAGAATGGACCACTGGAGTTCTTTATTCCTGGAGACAGTGATAAGTATTTTGACCTGAACGAAACTCTGCTGCATTCCCAGGTAGCAAGCTGACATGGGCCAGATCTGGCATCAAGCCGGCACATCTGGCATGGCAAGTGGCATATCAACCAGGCGTGGGCCAGATCTGGCAATGATGGCATGGCTCACATGGGGCATGCCACACGTGGGCCACATCTGTTCATGCCAGATGTGGGCCAGTTGTGGAAGTTGGTATGTCACCCAGTTCACATGACAAGATTCTCAAGAGCCGACTTAGGAGGGCAACTAAGGCTCAAAGACCAAAATGCAGCCCTCCTACAGTATAAGCCCACACACGGGTGAACTATTGCTCAGTCAATACCATCTATTTTTTAGGAAGGTGATCGTGTGTGGGAAACAGAAACTTAAGAGGAGTCATACAGGCAAAACTCGATATTTTCAATTATCAGGTTTTGAGCCAGTTTCCGCTCTTAAACTAGGCTGATCAGCTGGTAACATGTCCAATCTTTACAATGAAGGTTCAGAGGTATTTTTCAAAATTTATGAAATTTGAATTATACAGATTTGTTCAGTAAATATTAGTTTATTCTAAAACTAACTACTCAAAAATCACATCTGAAGAAATCTTTGTAACTAATCAACAAAATAAACCATAAATTATTATTTTTTTACAACAAACCTCACTTTGTCCATTATCCAAATTTTGTTGCAAAAAATATGGCAAATTTTCACAATTTTTTTTCAAAATGCCTTATATTTATATGAAATGACACAAAACCTTCCACATCAAAATTCTCTTTGTTAAATCTCGCGATAATGCACGGGATTTTGTCCTGCACTCTTTGGATTATGGGTAGAAGAAGGCAGGCAGCCATTCAAATCTAATGGCGCGCAGACTCACCTCTCCATTGTTTGGCAAGTCTTGGTTTTCTCATTTAAAATGGTAAAAATCTAATTCATTTGTAGTTTAGAGTCTTGAGAGTCACCATGTAAAGTAAAATTAGTGCCGCGAGTTTATTTGTTCTTGCTGTTTTATCTGTTTAGAAATATTTTCGCACTTTAATTTGAATTAGTTTTATGAGCGGGAGTCTTAATGTCACATTTAACTTAACTCTGTAGTGCACTAAACACATTTAGGTCTATCGTGGGTTTGCTAGTTGTGTTGTGCGTTAACTCCACATTAATGTTTGTGAGATTTGGCTATCACGCATCCTTAGCTAGTAAAGCTAGCTTTTACCCCTCTCCCTCACTTTCTCCCTTTGTTCTTTTTAGCTGGAGATCTCCGGCTTTCTGGTTTGACTGGTTTGTGACAAAGGTGAGTTACTACGACCCGTTAACAATCGTTTTTTTATTACATTGATATGCAAATTAAACGGCAAATTTCGGCACTAATATAACATGGTTAATTTGGTGTTAAAGTGCTAGCCAAATTGTAAAATGTTATTTGAGTCAGAGCTAGCACAATCCCCATATTGTGTTCTGTTAGTTAGCATAAAGCTATAAGCTGCCAGTTAATGAAGCAACAAGCTACCAGGTCTGTGTTTTCATTATTCTAGCCTCAGCCTGCTGGCTGGTTTGAGTGTGGATTTCTGATTAAAAAATACAATCCTAGCTCCAAAACAGCAGAAAAATAAAATGTTCAACACAGTACAGCCTCCTCTATTAAATATTTCATTTTATTTACAGCTATTATGCATGTAGCTCATGCATGCCATATGGCCAACAGGTGTGGTTTTGATGTTTTTTCAAATGAATCTCATGTTGCAGAGTTCAAGCTCATCACAAACCATGCCTCTCTACAATCAAGGTTTCTGTCACAGCTGGACTTCCTCTCTGAAAGCCATCAGGGCAGCAGGACATGAAGCTGAGGGACACAGTCGTCACACTGACAATAAGAACTTTTAAATTGTTTAATTATAAAGTGTATCTGCATCACACTAGGTCAGTAAAATATTTATATGCTGCATCATTTTAAAGCTTCACTTCCTTCACATGCGAGTACTGCTTCTACTGAAAGGACCCTGTCATTTTTATCATGTTTTGTCTCACGTTGAGAAATGGATTATTTTTTATATTATTTGAAGATCATAACCTCCAGTCCATAATAGGGTTGGGCGATAAGTATAATTTTTCCAACCTCCAATCGTCAGTCCAATAAATGACGATGGGCAATATATTCGCGCACGTGACTTTGAGCAACGTAAACATGCACGGACTGATTTGTGAACACAGATGAAGTCCAAACATAGATTTTTTTTTAATGGAAGTGCAGTGCATATATGTTCAATGGAAGATAAATTTAGATTTTTCTTACTTTTTGTTTAATTTTGTATTTGTTATTTGGTGGAGTGACGTATAAACGGCCCGTATTAAACATGGTAAAAGTGTTAAAATAAGCCTCATCTTTGTTTCCCTGTGGTGCCCATCATTGTGGAATTTTATTTAAATCAAATGTTTTGTTTTTTAACATGGGCTCCTGGGTTTCCTTCTTTTACGAGTCTGAGTAGGAAATGGAGTTTCGCTGCTGCATTTGGACACACTCTGAGGAGGGCGCGTTTGCTAGCAGCCAGGGGCCGCATGATTCCTGTCACTTTCGTTTTTTAAATAATAATAAACATTCAATAACATTACATTTCCTTTCATTTTAATTCATATGTAGTCCAAACAAGCTGAACAGAGTACCAGTAGCAATGCCATTAAATGATTTAACTTAAATATAGGCCCACCTGCTTCGGTCCGAACGCTCATTCCACTCCGCGTAAACCTGAACTGTCACCTGCTTGTCTGTAATTAAATGTCTCTAGGGGCATTGCTCAGGAGGCTCATGAGGTTCTGGACTTTTGCCTCAGACATACTCATGGCTGTTTAAATGTTCTGGTGATTCAGCACTCCGCTGCCACGCTGGATCCGAAGTGGGTGCTGGAGTAAGGAGCGCCACTTCAGCCAGTTTTAAAATCAGGGAACATTCCTCTAAATGAAATAACAAGAAGTCTACTAGAGTCTCTGAAAGATGGAAGGGTTTCGACTTTCCAGGTCTGGAAGCCCTCGACATTGCGCTCTTGTGCACAGGTCTGTCACAGACGCGCTCCAAAGCTCCTTTTCAGCGCGCCGCTTGTGTGCACAGCCAGCAGCAAGATGCAGAGAATGTGTGAGATAATGCTCAGATGGTAATTACTTCATTAATTATATTATCTATGTGATGTTCTCTGTGCTTAACGTGTATAATACATGCGCATCTGCATGAATCATTAACAAACTTAATCATGGGAAAATAAAAAGAAATACACAAATCGCCTCTTGTAAAAACGACCGTTTAGGCTCAGCCAATTGTTGATTGCCGAATAATTCGTCTAATCGCCCAACCCTAGTCCATAAGGTAGTTTTAATGTCATTATGTAGATGCAGGTGTCACATGCTGACTGGTTAGTTTTTTTTTGTCTTAGATCACTTTTTCTGTGCTACTGAAAATTTAAGTTCAAATATATCTTTATTCTGTAGGATGCCCCTGATGCATACTTGCCAACCTTGAGACCTCGGAATTAGGGAGACATTCAAAAGGGCCGGGGGGGGGGGGGGGGANGGGTATACATATACACTCACAAGTTTGACATAATAATTATAAAACATGGGACACAGTCTTAGCTGCCCCAGATTTGGTCCAGGAAAACAATAATCCCCAGACTGCTATATAATTTTTTTACTTTATAATCACTATACTGTAGATAATTTATTGATGCCCTGTTTAAGCTAAGTTGTAAATGGGGCCCATATAGCATATATATTGATTGTTTCATCTCCTTTGATTCAGTAGATTTTCACAAAAGAATTTTATGATTTTCTTTCCTTAACAGAATGGACACTTAGGGAGCATACAGTCTATTCTACACATTATTTAAATAGAAATACAAGAACATTTTTTTTAGCCTATTTGAGTTATCAGACTTCCAACTTAGTGTCTTTAAATGTATATTTTGGCCAAATCCACCTGTTAAAATGCAGCAATGTTTTTCCACAGACCTGCAGTGTTGTGAGTTTCATGAGCCCACAGAGTTCAAATAACTTAGTTCTGCTCTTGAGTATCAACAGTGATGCTCATAAACCTTTAGATGGACTTAAACTATTATGCTGTTGGTTTAAAAAGCAGGAATGTGATCCGTTATTAGGAACCAGGCAGCAGAGAACGTAATAGACTTTAAAACATTCGTCTTAACCGTGTTAAAAACCGTCAATTATTTCATTTATCTGCCCAAAGTTGTGGCTTTTTCACTGATAAGAAACGTGTTAATAACGTGAATATATTTTAATTTAGCCTCGGCGCTCTTATTTCTAATCATTTACTTCCTTAACGAGCGGCTGAGCGCTGCGCGCTCCCGCTGCAGGAAAGTGCAGAGCAGAGCTGAGTGAAGTTAGCTTCCCACCCACGAATGGTTAGTGCTACGTTTGTGCTGGAAGCTGCTGAAGATGTTTTGCTGAGCAGCATGCGTGCTACCGCTGGAACACAGACAGCAGCAGCGGTTAGGCAGAAATTTGCAGTGTTGTCCGGGTGGAAATCGGGAGAAATTCGGGAGAATAGTGGCGGCGGGAGATTTTCGGGAGGGGGCGCTAAAAATCGGGAGTCTCCCGGAAAATTCGGGAGGGTTGGCAAGTATGCCCTGATGCTTGGAGGGAAGCGCTCATCAAAGAACTCGACGTTTATCTGAATGAAAATCCTGACGTTGTGGTTCAGGAGTACATGGTGAGTGTTTCATGAGTGGATTGTAGCAAAATAAACATAGTGTAGCTTTGTAACTTTCCAAAATACTTACATTTAACCCTGGGATTCTACTGGATGTTTAGGTTAATAAAGATAGCAGCTCTCTATATTGCAACATGATTCCAGTGCTGAGTTAGTTAATTTGTCACACAGGAGGTCCAAACACTAAAATTTTTCTCCATACCCCCATTATAAAAGTGAAAGACTACCCATTTTGCCCCCCACCAGTGTGTAAAGAAATGTGTTTTTATTTAAACAAGAACATTTCCACCCTGTTCCCACAATGTGCTGACCCTCGTCTGACAAGGGCCAAGTTGGGACAGGGATGTAAACTGGTTCTGGAAAATATTCAGAATATGAATTTTCCTCATTTTTTGTTGCAGCCTTATTCCTAAATGTATTAAATGATTTTTGCCTTCAAACTTCTACACACAACGCCCCATAATGACAACATGAAATAAGTTTTGAGATTTTTGCTCTGGAGTACATCAGATCCATGTTAATAATAAAAATCATTCCAGGGCTGTACAGTGCGACATATATGTCGCACGTGCGATGAAAAAAAACGCTCTGTGCGATAAACAATTTTTAGACGTAGCACTCGTGCTACGTCTTTTCTAGTTACGTTTTTCCCGAGATTGTGCAACACACTGCTCCAGGTCTATGGCAAGCCATTGTAGTATGTAATTCACAAACGCTTCTATCTGTGAACATAATCTAAACTGAATTATTGCCAACCCGTACATTATAGACATGCCACCATTACATTGTTAGCAGTAGAAATTAAATGTTCTTAGCATTTCCAGTAGCTTACTACTGAACATTAAATTCTACTGATCATAGTTTAACTGTGGATATTTAGATGTTATTTTGACTAAAATCAGTGATATTAATACAAACCTTAAGTTATTGAAATGTAGGTCAATTTTTCCATAAAATATGAATTAACTATAAATCAGATGGGAATGAGGGAACTAGACAACACCAAATTAATACATATTGAGCCTTTTATAATAAGAGTCTGACGTTTGAGCCTCATAATTTAGTTGTTTTATTTCATACTTTAGCAGCAGACCACAATCTCATTTCACTTAAAATGTTGTCAAATATAATATTTTATTGACAAACGATTCAATAGAATATTTGAATACTAAAATATTCTATAACTGCAGCCCTGTTTCGAACCTTTAACAGAACAGGAAAACAAACCATGCCAACAAGAAGAAACAAAAACACAACCTGCACCAAACCAATGTATGGCTGAGAGGGGAAAAGTTTACAAATACAACCCTGAGTGTTGTGCCTAAATGAGTTCATTGAACGCTCATTAGTTTTTTTGTGACCGTAAGTCGAACTCGCTCGTATTTTGCCTGATGAATGTTAAAGTAAATGGGTTTATGAATGACGGTCTCTCACAGTTCGAGAGCTCCAGATCTCCACGGAGCTAAAGCCTTAGCTAAAACATCCTGTTAACCAGACTTTATAAAAAGTAGACCCTGCAAATGCGGCCGTCATAGACAGTAGCGGTCAGTGCGGCATCTGGATTTAATGCGACATGACCGTTTAGACTGCAGTCGCTTTCAAAAACATAAGATATGTTTCAGAATAAGTACCACAAAAAAAGTGACCTGGGTAGGATTAGAAAAAATATCTGGGCTGTTTAGGGGTGGGAATTGATAGGTTTTTATCAATATCAATGGCATTGTCGATTCTGTCTATCAATCCAATTCCTTATCAATTCCCGAGTAGTTCAATAGGTGGCAGAAAATTTATCGCACCCAGTTTCCTGCATTATAACTGTCAGTTTATTTATGATAATCAATTGTACCTGGTATCGTTTGGAAAAATCATTCCAAATGTTCTCCTTTATGCTCCTTGTGAAGGCAGAGTCATCTTGCTGAAGTTTTTGCATGATGGTAAAAATCTCACCACAGGTCGGACTTTAGTCGCTGGAGTCTGCTAGTGTGGAGATGTGTATATAAGGTAGGGTGACCATATTTCCATTTCCAAAAATGTGGACAGGGGATCTGTGCCTACCAATGACGCCACACAAACCACGTTGGGACCCATTTTTTTCCCGGTGTTCTGTCAGAACTCCTGGCTTAGAGCTAAAATTAATATCAGATTCTGCCAACAAAATGGCTCTAAAACATTTTATATGTAAACCAAGGTGTTTTTGCAAACACTATAATTAATACTCCTGGGCAGGCTTTGAATTACACAGAGGATTCTGGGGGAGCCCAGTGATGGGGGGGGTCTGTTTGCCTTGGCCCCCAAAACGCCTTGACACGGCCCTGGAGGTGGGACTGAATTTTGAAGGTGATCTGAATTGTATCAAATATACAAATATTACATGCTTATGAATTATTGCTTTATGAAGGTAAAAAGATGTAGTGGAATAAATCTACCAACATTTTTATTTTCAAGAACTTTCTTTAGTTTTCTTGTTTTTATTTGAATATTTTCCTGTCCTGTCTGGCTCTGATCTTCCTGCTTCTCCTCAATCCACAAGAAAAAAACTGTTTCCTGGCTTCCTCCTGTTTCACCTCAAGTTACCTTTGAACTAAACAGGTCAAATTAATCTACTGGCTGAAAAACAGTGCTGGCGGCCGCACAGGTGAGGTGAAATCACCTGAGCACAGGTGATGTGCTCCGCTGCGGAGCGTGTCAGACACGAATAAATGATATGATTAAAAGACAGAAGTACCAGATTATATGAACGGACATGAACGATCGCGTGTTATTTATATTTTTGGTGGTGCCACTTTGAGAATGTTACTGTGGCCGTGCGCAGCTGCCCGGCGCGCATCAATAATCAGCATCATCTGTCCTCTCCGCTCAAAAGAATCCCCAGTGCGCTGAGAGTCCATATAAATAATGTAATATAGGTAGAAACAGGATCTTTTTTCGGGCTTCCCCTGGGTGTGTGGGTTGACGGCTTCCAGCTCCCCCGTAATTCAAACTCGGCTCCTGCATGCGTAAGCTGCGCAATGTGCGTGGTGACGTCCTTTGCGCCGCCTGGAATTGATAAGAGAATCGTTTGCAAAAATGGCGAACGATTCCTAGGAATTGAAACAGTGGGAACCGGTTCTCAACAAGAACCGGTTCTCAATTCCCATCCCTAGTGCTGTTCAGACTGTTCAAACTCATGAGAAATCAGATTTGATGCACTTTTGCCTGCAGTGACATCCTCAGACATAATATGTGAAGCATTTTATTTCGTTGTAATATGACCAAGAACCACTAGATGGCGCCACAGCTATGTGTTCGAGGCCTCGAATCATGTATCGGCACATTAGAGAATGCTTCGAAGCGCTTCATGAGGCTTCATTGGCACATCACTACGTAGCAGGACCCAAGATGCATGAAAATCCAGCAGGCAGCCAGGTATGGTTCAAAAATAAAATGTATTTAAGCAGTGGTCTGCAGCAGGAACAAAAACATCAGGAGCAGGAACTAAAAATGCAGGCGCAACAGGGAGGCACGCAAACACAAGAATGAGGACAACACAGGGATGAGGACAATACAGGGATGAGGACAACACAGGGATGAGGACAACACACACACAAGGACCTGACAAGGAGCTGTGAAGATGACTGGGTTTAAATACACTGAGGTGGTGAGTGGAGACAAGCAACAGGTGTGATGATAATGATGGGCAGGTGTAATTAATTAGCTCTGGGGAAGGGAGGAAAAAATACAAAGACAACAGGAGGAAAATGATTCTACTAAAGCCAAAGACACAATGAATACAAACAATAACCAAGAACAGGAAACTAAAAGTTAGGAGAATAAAAATGAAACGAGTATAATGCAATTCAGAAAAACAAGCCACAGAGAAAGAAAACCTGAAGAGTACTAAAACTGAAAGACTAGGAGAAAATAGGGTAGACACTGAAACTGATTAACTTAACAGGATCGTACAATGAAAACAGAGGAGCAAAGGGAATGAACACAACAAAAGCTAAATGGAGGAGTAAACTAAGAGTGTGAGAAAAGATGACTAGACAAGGGAAAACAGCTAAGGAACACAGGGGTCAAAGGTTAAGGACACATGAGGAGGAGAACTAAACTAAATACCAACTAGACTGAATACACTGGGAAGGGAAGATGAAAGAATTATTTAATGGGACAATTAGATGCATGCTGGAGGAAAAACAATAAAGGGTTGGGGCAAGGTGACTGCAGTAGGGGATGACTGTTTAAACTAAATGAATGAAAATCTAAAGGGACCTGAAACACAAGGAGACCTGGGAAAAGGGAGAACACCTGGAACCCACATAGCAGACAGGTCTGGGCCAGATCTGGCATCAGCACGGCACTGCTGGCTGACTGCTGGCATGGCAACCGGCAATTCAACCGGAGCTGGACCAGTTCTGGCAATGCTGGCACCAATTTACATGCCAGACGTGGCCTGATAGAGGTTAAGTTTATGTGGCCCGGATCTGTATG
This sequence comes from Aphyosemion australe, assembly GCA_006937985.1. NCBI lineage: Eukaryota > Metazoa > Chordata > Actinopteri > Cyprinodontiformes > Nothobranchiidae > Aphyosemion > Aphyosemion australe. Next base: position 132,185 of record SSNS01000196.1, on the reverse strand, counting down.
CCAAATGTGGGCCGATTACGGCTGAACCTATGTTGCCCATGGCATGCAAGTTCACCATCAAATAAATACTTCTTTTTATCTAAATTAAGATATATCATACACCAGCATCCTATTCAAAATTATATTAATTGTTTTTATAATTTATTTAGAATACATTATGACAAAATTTGTCACTGCAAAAACTTGGTATCTCTTAAAGCCCCAGTGTGTAATATTTTTACCTGTTTTCTACCAAATTCTGTGCATCCAGTGCACAAACTTGTCCTTTTTCATTAATATTTCTCACCAACAGCAATTCTAAATATTCCTCTCAGCTTCAAATTTTACATTTTTAATACATAAATTGTGGTCGACGCTCCATGGTCATCGTCCATCTTGAAATACGGTAGCTATTTAGGGACATACGAGCTCTGAGTTACGCGTTTGCACTATGACTGTAACCTGAAAGAAACAGCAGAGGGCAGCAGTGCGCCGTGGAAGCATGGCGTCTGACAATGCAACTAAGAAGAGACGAGACTAGCTGCTACACATTGCTGTAACTTTGTTAGTTTGAATAACAAACAATGAAATCAAAAGACACATCAAATATGTCAGGTCTTATTGTTTTCCAACACTCAGCAGCTGCATATGATGAGAACCCCGCCCGCAACAGCTAGACACCAGCATCCAAGTGTTGTTTATGACTCACCTCAGCTGATCATTTCTTTTCTTCATAATAAAGCTCCCAATCCAGTCCCAACATATCAGTTCCAAAGTCCTTCTTCAAGAAAGTTCCTTCTATTAAAGCCTCCTCTCTTACCGCAGCCTGCCGTGTCTCTTCCAACACGCTTCAGCGGTGGTCCGCTAGCCGGTAGCCACATTAGCATTAGTTACCGGTACTTTATTTCCACAGCGTGTCCCCGGCTCCAGCCAAACCTCATCGGCTATCCGATCGCTAAACAGCCAGTGGTTGATGTTAGCTCCATCTCGATCTTCACTGCGGCTCACACCGTGTGCTACGATCAGCTGATGGCTAACCGGCAGACTCTTGTTTACTCCGCTGCCCTGATCCACATGACACCGGACGAGACAGCTGATGCCACCCCTCCTCCGTGTGTGAATCGGTGGCAGCTATGCTAGCTTCCTTCAGGACTGGTAGGTTGATATAACAGCTAACAGCAGTGTTTCCCCTAGAAATGTTTACAGCCGTGATGCTTGTTGACTGAGGGGGGTGGCGGATCGCGCCGCCTCGTCGCGGGGTGCGCGCGCATCGTCGGGGGAGGGGGGGGGCTACGCTTGGCATTATGCATTATGACTGAACACTCATTACAAAATGTTTTTTACCTGCTTGAGTAGTTAGATGCTTTGTGTGGGTTAGGCTACAGAGACTGGAAATAAATCAATCTCATGCTTTTTATAAAAAACGAACCTGATGGCTGGAGTGAACGCTGGAGTTGTTGCCTTTTTGAGTGGGCCACCGTAGCTGCAATACTTACTCTAAACTGCATGGCGCTAAAGAGTCGCAATTTTTACCATGATTTCGATGAATATCCCACATAGCTCCTTTAAGAAGATCTCCTGATTTATGATGACAGAGATGAATTCGATCTGACACCAACAGATTTCTTCCCGGGGTGTGTGTGTGTGTGTTGGGCGGGGTTGAGTCGGTAGAAATCAAACGTAGCAGCCGGGGCTCAATGGGCCAAACCATTTTGCGCCGGGGTGGGGGACTCCTAATATGTGACGACAAAGTTTGGCCTGACTCTCTAAATTGCAGTTGTGAAACAATAATATAATGAAGTATTGACACCAAGAGGGACCAATGGTTTTGAAATAAAAACATTAAGAAAAAAGAATTATCAGACCCCCTCTCTAACCCTAGGTCGACGTTCCCCCTACATTCATTTGCCACCTCATACCACGTGATCCTGTTTAAAATTCCTGCATTTCCTTGCCCGGAACCAGCGTGGAAGGAGCTAGCTTTGGAGATAGGTGAGTTAACGATTTTATTTATATCATATACTGTTTGATTGAGAAATAAACTTGTAGTTTCAAAAACATATAAGGGGGGGTGGTATTGCAGTTGTGTTCCCCCTGCAGTCAAGCTGTGGAAAGCTAATTCCTGCTTACCCTAATGCTAGCTAGCTTCAGCTAACGCCCTCGGTCGGCTCTTGTTGCAAGGAGACACACACTGCAGCTAGCCCATTGTTTGTTTGGTTAGCAGTTAGAGGACAGGCTGGTTGAAAAATTAAAACGCCAGGACCTGTATTTTTTGGACCATAGGCACATTGGATTATGAGGCGCACCACCAATAAACAACTAGGTGAATTTTTTTTCTGTAAAGTAGGCGCACCAGTATCATATTTGAAACCTGGTCTGAACGTGAACAAATCCGAAGACGCTAGCTCATTGTTTCCATGCGGGGTTATACTAAATGAATGGATGAATTTGGCAAGACGATTTAATTTAGAATACCATTTACTGTCTGTCCTCTATCACCAACAGCAGATAATGAATCAAGAGCACGGACACCATAAACTTTAAAATGAAGCTCTAATTTAAAGTTAAATGTATTTTGCTACTGTTTCCTCTGCAAGCTTTTTGTTTTCTTCTTTGGGGTTTTGTGGCAGTGTCACCGAATGGTCTGGCAAAGGTACTACAGCAGTTCCAGCTGTTTCAAATTTCTTAAGTGTCTCTGCAAAGGCACTAAATTAATAAAAATCCTATCTAAATTGTGTCACAACCCCCAAACAGTAAAAATGAGTTAAACTCAACAACAGGACAAGTTTGAGTTTGTCTTACTTTCAGGTACATAACATCAACTTGAAAATAACACTGCAAGTGGTATTATTTTATAAAAAAAAATAATAAAAACAATTATATTGTTATAAATATTCAAAATAGTTTTGGGGGGGTTCAAATTATGTTGTTGATTCAGAAAAACAGCTTTATTATATTTATCACAATATTTCAGAATTATTGTTTCATTAAACTCTCTTTCTTTGCAGGAATGTGTTGGGGAGGAGGAAGACGTGACGGACATCTTCCCCAAAACGAAGTCATCAAAAACGTAACAAGTTTTAATTGTTTAAGATGAATCTTCTCCCAATTCTTATATTAAACATTGATACAATGTCTTTTTAAATCTCATTGCAGATCAACTGAACTGCCAGCTGCATCAAAAATTCGTATTTCCAGCCTCCACCGGAGAAGCCACAAGTCCCCCAGCCTCCACCGGAGAAGCCGTGAGCCCCCACAGCCTCCACCACAGGAGCCGTGAGTCCATTCATACATGTGAGTAGTTTCTTGAATTCATGACTGATCTTCTGGCAAATTTTAAAAAGCCTTTAACAAGATCAGTTGTTTAATGTCTTACCCACAAACCTCTTTTTTTCTTAGCACTCCTGCGAAACCTTCTCACAAATCAAGAGATGATGTTGGACCAAATGAAAATAATTTTCGCAACTGTCCAGGGACTGAAATCAGCAAGTGAAGATGATCTTGGTCTTGAACCAAATCTGCTGCCATTAGCTGATCGTCAGTCTGTGGAAAACTTAGAGGAGCGGTCCGAGCGGATCAGAAAGTCCTGACTTCAAAAATCAGCTGGTCAGTTCAACTTCAGGAGACTAAAATGTTATTTTATTTTTTAAAATTTCTAACTAGACTGTCTATCAATTCACAGAGAAATGCTCTGGCTCTGAAAGGTGGAGGGGACCTGAGAGACTGTGTGAAGAGAGTCATGGCTGCAACCTTCACACACCTGATGGCCAAGAGTATAAATGGGAAGATAGGCTTCCAGCACTTGCAGTTAAAAGGAGTTGTGATTGGTAAGTTTGTCTTGATTTTCTGTCATAGGCTCACTCTGAGTTTTGTATAGATTTACACTGCAGGTACAATTAATAATTGTTATGTTTGTTTTGTTTAGCTGCTGTGCGAGGTAATCGCCTCACCTCTGATGCCACGGGGCCAAGAAATAGAAAACAAGATCACAAAATGGCTTCAGAATGCCCCCGATCGGAATGGCCGGCAAATGAAAAGGAGAAACCAATCCAATGTATGAACTATTAATCAATTTTAACGATTTTTTTTAATTAAAAAAAGATTAAAATCTGATTTTATAAGGAAAAATTAGCAACAAACAAAATGTGCAGTAATGTTCCTGGATGGGTGCAATGACTCATATGAGCAAGTACTGTGGTTTTATTATTATTTTATTTGTTTATTATTACTTACATGATGGTGTTAATAATGTAGACAATAAGCTATAAACAAATATGTGCAATAATCTTCCTAAATATTTGGATGCAATGATTATCATATATGAGTGAGTAATGGTTTTATATTTTCTGCAAGATGGTGTTAATAACGGTAACTTAGATAATGAGCTACAAACCAAAATGTGCAACCTTGAATGGATGGGTGCAATAACTATATCTGAGCAAAGACTGAAGTTCTATTTTATTCTTTTTATTGCTTAGTTTTTACATTTTCTTTCCATTTTGCTATTTTAATTTTAAATGTCACTTTGCACAAAAGGAGAGCTGTACCCAAATCTTGGTGTGACTGTGTACTTTGTACTGTGCAATAAAGACTCAATTTTTAAGCCATATCGCCCAGCCCTGTCTTCAGGCTGTTGCAAACTGTAATACTTGGGGAAAAAAAATTTTTTTTTGTAAATATTTGTTGAATTCAAAATAAATTAGAATGACAGTATCACTGTTGTGGCATTTTTAATATAGATTACATGCATATGAATTTTAAATTTTTTTTTGGCATGGCTTCATTAAGGCACACGTATGGCTGACATCTGGTTCCGGTACTGTAACCGCTCTGGGCCAGCTCCGGGCCAGCACGCCTGCCACAGCTGGCCCAGTGCTGGCCCATCTGTGGGCCACCTCTGGAAAACCAGATCTGGGCCAGCTCAGGGCCGTCATTATTTGCGGTATGTCGGCCAGGTGTAAGTGCAATGTGTGGGCTGGAACTGGGCCAGACCAAATTTGCTATGTGGGAAAGGACTGGGGAGACATAGACACAGGACATGACAGCCTGAGCTGGGCCTGCTGTGGGCCAGTGCAGGTTACCACAACTGGCCCAGTGCTGGAACGGCTCTGGGCCATACATGGCCCACCTCTGGCAAACTGGCACGGGCCAGTGGGGGCCCCTCATTCATTTGGGTATGTCGGCCAGATGTAAGTGCCAGATGTGGGCCACATCTGGCCCAGACCAATTTTGCTACCTGGGTTTACGCGTTAAAATCACCAACGCAGATGGATCTGATTTGGCGGGCGGAGCTATAACAGGTCCGATTAATTATCCGATAAATAAATCGTGACGACGTGACCCTTGGGGACCGGCTCATATCACAGTCAGGCGCTACACACCCTTACAGGGCCATGATTGAGACACTGTTAAACTATTCGGAAGAAACCCTATAAAGTCAGTTTAGTGCTTATTCTTCAAAGACACTGCAGGTTCGATGGATAGTTTTATAGTAGTCAATGGACCGAACAGAGGCTTTAATCAGAGAGCTATCTTTACAGAAAACTCGAGGGAGGTGCACCTGATGGGCACTCTGCATGACAATATACACTGCTCACAAAAATTAAAGGAACACTTTAAAGAAACACATTAGATACATCAGATCTCAATATGAAGTTGGATATCTATACAAATAACGAGAGGGCATAAACGGAAGCGGAAGTGAAGCTTCTTTCGGCAGCTTAGCTCAGAAGAAGGCCACAGTGATGGTCGAATCGTCAGCATAATAAGGTAAAAAAAGATCTCCTATCTGTGTTTTATAAAGAACGAAAAGTTAAAGGAGAGGGCAATGTCTTAGGAACAAAAGGATGCCAAGTCTTTTAATGGAAATAAAAGTTTTCAACCTACAGAGGGCTCAATTGTGTAGACACCCTAAAATCAGAGTGAAATGAAGATGTGGCAGGCTAGTCCATTATTTTAAAAACTTAATTTCTGCAACTCAAAATGCTTTTCAGTATCTTGTGTGGCCCCCACGAACTTGTGTGCATGCTTGACAACGTCGGGGCATGCTCCTAATGAGACAACGGATGGTGTCTTGTGGCATTTTCTCCCAGATCTGTGTGAGGGCATCCCTGAGCTCTTGTACAGTCTGAGGAGCAACCTGGCGCCGCCTAATGGACCGAAACATAATGTCCCACAGATGTTCTATTGGGTTTAAGTCAGGGGATCGTGAAGGCCATTCAATTGTTTCAATTCCTTCATCCTTCAGGTACTGCCTGCATACTCTTGCCACATGAGGCCGGGCATTGTCGTGCATTAGGAGAAAACCAGGACCTACTGCATCAGCGTAGGGTCTGATAAAGGGTTCAAGGATTTCATCTGGATACCTTATGGCAGTCAGAGCACCATTTCCTAGGCAGTGGAGGTCTGTGCGTCTCTCCATGGATATGCCTCCCCAGACCATCACTGACCCACAACCAAACCTGTCATGTTGAATGACGTTGCAGGCAGCATAACGTTCTCCTTGTCTTCTCCAGACTCTTTCACATCTATCACAGGTGCTCAGGGTGAACCTGCTCTCGTCTGTAAAAAGTACAGGGCGCCAGTGGCGGACTTGCCAATTCTGGTGTTCTTGAGCAAATGCCAGTCGAGCTCTATGGTGCTGGGCAGTGAGCACAGGGCCCACTACAGGACATCGGGCCCTCAGGCCATCTTCATGAAGTCTGTTCCTGATTGTTTGGGTAGAGACATTCACACCAGTGGCCCTCTGGAGGTCATTCTGTAGGGCACGAGCAGTGCTCAGCCTGTTCCGCCTTGCACAAAGGAGCAGGTATCGGTCCTGCTGATGGGTTGTGGACCTTCTACGGCCCTGTCCAGCTCTCCGAGAATAACCGCCAGTCTCCTGAAATCTCCTCCATGTTCTGGAGATTGTGCTGGGAGACACATTAAACCTTCTTGCTGCAGCACGTGTGGATGTGCCATCCTGGAGAAGTTGGACAACCTGTGCAACTTCTGTAGGGTTAAGGAATCGCCTCATGCTGCCAGTAGAGATAATTACTCAAGCCAAAACTAGCACGAGTGGAAAACCAGCCAAAAAAGATCAAGAGGGAGAAACTTGAAATGACCTCCACATGTTAAACCAGTCCTGTTTTGAGGGTTTTGTAATTGTTGCCACTTTAGTGCACCTGTCGTTAAGTCCATGAACACCAATACAGCTGAAAGTGATTAACAATGCCCTCAGCTGCTTAATCAACCAGAAAATTATCAGACAGGTTT
>SSNS01000196.1:103912-114173 GCA_006937985.1 Aphyosemion australe | reverse complement strand
TGTTTTGCAATGTTGTATGTGACCGAGTTGATGCTGCTGACGATGGGTCTGAGTGGTGTTCCTTCCTTGTGAATCTTTGGAAGACCATATATACATGGGGTGGCTTCTCCTGGATAGAGTTTGTAGTAAAATGAGCGGTCGATTACTTTGTCCTTTAGCAGCTTCTGTAAATGGTCCGTGATTTTCTTCTTGTATCCACTTGTCGGGTCCCTCTTCAGAGCTTCATATGTTGTGTTGTCATTCAAAAGTGAGATGACTTTGTTGTGGTATTCTGTGGTATTCAGTATAACCGTACAACGTCCCTTATCTGCCGGTAGAATTGTGATGTTCTGGTCTTTGCTGAGCGAGGAAACGGCTTTTCTTTCTTGTGGGGACAAGTTAGAAGGAGGAGTCTTTGCATTAGAGACTGCTGCTGTAACTTTGATCCTCAGTTCTTCAGCTTCTGCTTCCCTTAGGTTGTTGTTCCTTATAGCAGATTCTGTTGCCGTGATGAAATCAACTGTGGGGATGTGTTGTGGGGAGATAGCAAAATTGAGTCCTTTGGCTAGAACGTCCTTCTCTGTTTGGGTGAGTTTTCTGTCTGATAAGTTCTTCACCCACTGTTCCTGGATGTCCATCTGGTTGGTGTCATCTGGTGGTGGTCCAATTAGTTTTGATGTTTTTGGCTGCAGGTTTTGGAATTTGCATTGTTGCCGTTCTTTGCTCTTCATGTGCTGTGCTAGTTGAGCCTTTTCTGTGAAGCTGGAAACTTCCTCTAACACAGTGCTAGGTAGAAGTTCAGAAAGCTTCTGGGTGATGATTGCAATCCTATGGGTAAGGGCCTCAATGGTGAAGTGGGTCTGTCTAATCCGTTCGTTGAGCAGCTGATGTTGTGCTTTTTTAAGAATCCCTTCTGCTCTGTGTCCTTTAATGGTGCTTCTAAGTCTCAGGCTTTTTGGAAAGAGACTTTGTTGTCTGCATCTCAGGTTGAAGCGGAGGTGGTTTCTGTAGTCAGCCAGCTTCCTAGATGTCCTCTCATATTCCCTTACTATTCCAAGGGTGTCTTTCCCATAGTGTAGGGCAATATGCTGGTGAAGGTTCTCAGTCATCCAGGTCATGGTAATCCAAGGGGTTCAAATGAAGGCAACTGGACTTCTTTGGTTTCTTGAAGACGTTTCGCTTCTCATCCGAGGAGCTTTGTCAATTCTGACTGGAATATGGGAGGGTCGATCTTATAAACTGTAGCTGTCTATTGTTGCTCAACGAGCAGCATCTGCCTGTGAATGCCCCTCCTCCCTACCTCTTGATGAGTCGTTAGCCTCGTTAGCCTCTATTGTTTGTGAGTCGTTGTTTTGATTAGATGCAGGAGGGTGTGAACTGGACTGAGACTGTTGAGGTTCTCAATAAATAAATCAAATCGCTCTCTCAGCTGCGGCGTAATCTCTTGCGTACCTCTGGTTGTTGGGAGTAGCCGATCGCACAGTGGACAGGATTGCACTGTGGCTCGGACTAACTCGGACCAGGACTGAGACTGGCTAGTGTCGAGTAGCTGAGGGTTTGAAGTCACAAGTCCTGCAAAGGTGCTCCTTTTCAGCTCTGTGTGATCTGCATCAGCTGAAGTGCTAGGCATAGCTGGCCAGTAATCTTGGTCTTCAGACAGAAAGTCAGGACCAAATCTCCATTGTTGGTGACACATCAACTCCGATAAGGTTATGCCCCTGGTTATGTGATCTGCAGGGTTCCTTGAAGACTCAACGTATCTCCAACTGGTAGCGTCGGTGAGGGTCTGAATTTCAGCCACACGTGTCCCCACAAACACCTTGTACCGGCAGGACTCAGAATGCAGCCAGTGAAGGACAGTAGCGGAATCTGACCAACACACGACTTCCTGAATGGGAATGGTTAGTTCAGTATTTATTAGCTTGACCAGTTAAAGCGGCACTCAGTTCCAGTCTCGGCATGGAAAGGCACTTCTTAGGAGCTACTGTGGAGTGAGCTAGTATGAAGGCAATGTGGACTTTACCTTCGCCATCTGTGGTGCGCAGGTAGGCCACTGATCCATATGCCCTCTCAGAGGCGTCGCAGAACACATGGAGCTGCCTGGTTGCTGAGTTGTCCACATGTGGTGGCGTGTAAGTTCTGGGGAAGTGCACTTGACAGAGCTTGGAGAGCTCCTTCGTCCAGGCAAGCCACTTCTCCTTTAACTGCTTGTGCTCTATGAGTTCGTCCCAACTCACTCCATGCTTCCACAGATCCTGTATGAGGACCTTAGCCCTGGTAGTGAAGGGCCAAGTGGATCATACTGTCTGGCAAGAGTCTTGTACAGGTTCCTCAGAGTGGGCTGGAGAGACTCTGGCGGGCGATGCTTGTAACCTATGGTGTCATCGAGACAGTTCGAGTTCAGTGCTCACTCAGCCAGCTCAGATTTTAATGTAGTAGCACTACACTAATAAAACAATATACCGACTGGTTGAGGCAGCCAATATGAATGGTAGGTTCCGGTCAGAGAACCAGGGAAACCAGAAGTTTTCTCAGCACGTTTATTAACAGTGAACTTGAACAGCAGGCTTATTTAACTGGAACAAGCTACGTACAAGCTATGTGTGTAGATGTGGTTTCTAGGAAGAAACAAGAACTTCCATAAGTTACAATGACACAAAGACAAACCGAAATACACTGATAACTAAATAAACCAACACTCACACTGAAGGTATGCTAGCAGCTTAGCATGTGCGTCACGGCACTCATGGGCTAGCTTTAGCATTAGCGGCAAACGACGATCGTTAAATACTATATTAGCATGCTAAAGAATAACAACAAATGCAGCTGATGTAAACATGTAAACACCTTAGTAAGCACAAATATAACCTGAATATTCGTCTCGTTTTACTTACTTTTATATCCGTGATGCACAACACACATGGCGCTAAACCGGAAACATGTCCGTCATAAAACCATGCACGGCCTGAAACACGGAACCAAACATTTGTTCCGTCTGGCGGAATGTTAGTTCCGTCCGGCGGAATGTTAGTTCCGCTTTAGTCTTTCGGACATTCAGTATATGGGCCAATACTGGGCCAGGGGTTAAGCCAGCTCTCAGCCAACATTCACAAGTACGGTTCACTGAGTGTGGGCCAGTACAGGGCCAATATAAACAATAATGAGTCATTTTACAGTGTATGGGCCAATCTTGGGCCAAAGCAAACTTGTGTCATTGTTCTGAGAGTGGGCCATTATTGGGTCGAGGGCCCAGCCAACAGTGGGCCAGTTCTTAGGCAAGGGTGTGGCCCAGAGATGGGCTGGACTAATTTTGCTATGTGGGGTACTTGTGTTGAGCCAAAGTAATCGATCAACGTTGAGTCAACTTATTTAGATACACTTGTATCAATTTGATAGGGTCAATTTTTAACTAATTTGAAACATTTTGATCCAACTTAAATCAATAAGTTTGGTCCTACTAAATCTCCTCATTTGCACCCAACTTGATTTAATAAAGCTGATCTAACTAATTTTACAGTAGTAAAGGCCAACAAAAGTGGTCAATGCTGAAAGAAGGCTATTTAATCAAATGGCAATTCTTTCCACGATTTAATTATGTTAACTCAAATAATAGCTTTAAAGTTCAATAAAATATAGTCTCAGATGAGACAATGAAGGTGCAATAAAATTGTATTTTAAAATAAAATACAGAACACTGACAGTGCATTGGCATTTTTTCCCCCCTGTAAACAACATTTCACAGGATTAAAGTTAAAGTCCCAAGTATTCATCACACACTGGTGAAATTACATCTCCGCATTTGACCCATTCACGTGGGGAGCGGTGAGCTGCAGCCGCGCTCGGGAACTATTTGGTGGTTTAACCCCCCAATCCAACCCCTTAGTGCTGAGTGTCAAGCGAGGAGGTATTGGGTCCCATTTTTTTCAAAGTCTTTGGTATGACCCAACCGGGAATCGAACCCCGATCTCCCATACCACTAGGCCATGGGAGCTGAAATACTGCACACACATTAAAATGTAGTGGTGAACTTCAACAGACGTTAAACATTATATTCATCACAATAAACATTTCAAACTTTGGACTATAGGAATTAAAAGTAAAAAGTGCAGACTGTTTTTCAGAGTGGCTGGTTTTGGTCTATAGAGCTGTGTCTAAAAAGTAGTCTTTGTTTTTTTCATTAATCAGACCAATTTTAACCTGTGGCCTCAACTGCTGTGTGTATAAAATGAATAATCAGCTAATTATGTTGCTTAACAAGACAAGGAATTAAGAAGCAGCAACCACCACCAAATGTACTGATTAACTAAAGTCCAAAGGATGATGCAAGGCCTCATCTTACTTGTACATGGGCAACAACAGATCAAAGAAAAAGCATTGGTCTCTGAATAGGATTAACCGAGCAGCTAAAAGTAGTTCAGGTTTTTTTTTTTTTTTTTTTTTTAGAGTTTTAGCAATAACAAGTACATCAAGTTGGCAGGCCAGTCTATAAGCTAATAGGAACCCACAGAAAACACCATTCTCATAAAATCTGATCAACTCTTTAGTAAAAATACAGCTAAGTTAACATACCAAGTAGTCCTTAGACAGCTTCTCAGGATCTTCATTTAGGTACACACAAAGACCTTTGAGGAGGCATTCTCTTCTGACTTCAATACTGTCAGTCTAAATATGCAGAAAACAGAATTTTATTTATTTTTTTATTTATTTAACCTTTATTTAACCAGATGAGTCAATTGAGAACTCATTCTCATTTACAACGACGATCTGGCAAAGTGGCAGCAGCAACAGACACATAGTTAGCTTTACACAAACAGATAAGATAAAAAAAAATGCAAGATAAAAATAAGATAAAACAGCTAGACATAAAGACAAAGGACTGTTCTCATATATAATATGTACAAGCCATCAAAACAGACTTAAAACAATCTTTAAATACTCAGAAGCAGGCACATTGATCAGAAACTATTGAATGCAATGAATTATTGAAGGTAGATAATGGAACGTAGGTAGTGAGCTTTAGTGATTTTTGCAGTTCATTCCAGTCATTGGGAGCAGCAAACTGGAATGAGGAGCGGCCAAAGGAGGTGCGAGCTTTGGGAATAATTATAGAGATTAGGTTACTGGAACGTAAAATGCGCTGGTTGTTGGAAGAGATGAGTATTGAGCGAAGATATGATGGTGTTCTACCGATAATTGTTTTGTATATAAATTGATACCAATGAAACAACCTGCGGGAATGGAGTGATGGCCAGTTAACGAGTGAGTACAGATCACAATGATGAGTAGTGAAAGGGGCACCAGTGACGAAACGGATTGCTGAGTGATAAATGACATCAAGTTTATGAAGAGGTTTTTTGGAAGCAGACCTATAAATGATGTCACCGTAATCTAAGATGGGAAGGATTGTCATTTTGACCAAGGTTTGCTTTGCAGAATGAGTAACGGATGACCTGTTGCGGTATAGAAACCCAATCCTTGGCTTGACTTTAGAGAGTAATGAATTAATGTGAATGTCGAATGAAAGTGTGCTGTCAAGCCAGATACCCAGATACTTATAGGAACTGACAAGTTGTAGTTCTGTACCATCCAGGGAAACAATACTAGAGTGGCAAGTTGATTGCGGTAAGTTACGGTTGAAGATCATGAACTTTGTTTTACTTGTGTTTAAATGAAGGTGAAGGTTGGGGAAGACATGTTGAAGACAATTAAAGTTGTGCTGAAAGAAGGACAAAGCTGCATTCAAAGAACTGCATGCATATAAAATGGTGTCGTCCACATATAAATGTATATGAGAACTGTCAACAGCATGAATAATGTTATTGATATAGATTTTGAATAATGTTGGGCCCAGTATTGACCCTTGAGGAACGCCCATAGTTAGAGATAGAGGAGCAGATTGGTAACCCTCTGTTCTCACTGTTTGCATACGGTCTAAGATATAACTTCTAAACCATGCCACGGATGCCTGAGAATGTCCTATATGTTTGAGCCTGCTAAGTAAGATGTTATGATCTACAGAGTCAAAGGCTTTAGCCAAGTCAACAAACACAGCTACACAATATTCCTTATTGTCAATGGCACATATGTCATTTAGCACTTTAGGTGTTGCAGAGACACATCCATGGCCAGTTCTGAAGCCAGACTGCATGGGGCTAATAACACTGCTGGATTCCAGATAGTGAGTTACCTGTTTGTTGACTAACTTTTCAATGACTGTAGAGAGGCAAGGCAAGATAGAAATAGGCCTATAACAGCTTAGGTCTGAATGATCTCCTTTAAAAAGTGAAGTAACAGATGCAAATTTCCAGTCCTGCTGAAATGCACCAGTTTGTATGGACAGATTAAATAGATGGGTAATAGGTGCAGCAATAACATGTGCTGCAATTTTCAGAAAGAAAGGGTCAAGAGTATCCAGTCCAGCTGATTTATGAGGATCTAACCTGAGTAACTGAATGGAGAAACAGGAATTGGTTGCGGGGAGGGAATCATTGCATATAGCTGAGTGGAGGTCAGAGACCCCAGAGGTGGGTGAAGCTGTAGCAAGGGCATGACTGGACTTGATAAAGTGATTATTGAAGGAATTTACCATTTTAGTTTTATCTGAGACAACAATGCCCTCAGATTTGATTGCATTTGGCAGGTGTGAGGACTTATTGGTATTTTCCATAGTCTTGACAGTCTGCCAGAACTTTTTGGGGTCAGAACTACTCATCAGAAACTGGTTCTTAAAATATTCAGATTTTGCTTTTCTGATTGACTGGGTACATTTGTTTCTTATAGATCTGAAGGATTGCCAGTCCCTGATATCCTTGGATGTCTTTGCTCTTTGCCAAGATTGATGTTTTAGACGAATCAGTTCTGAAAGTTCAGTGTTGATCAAGGGACTGAAACGATTTTTAACTCTGACTTTTTTTAAAGGAGCATGTCTGTCTAAAATCAAGATAAGAGTTTTTGAAATGTGACCAAGCATCCTCGACAGTGGGTATGAGGCTAATTCTATGCCATTGTTCTTTTGCCAAGTCACGTAAAAATGCCTGCTCATTGAAGTTTTTTAGCATTCACTTTTTGATAATTAGGGGAGGTTGTTTAATGTTTGTACCATTGTGGACACAAGCAGTAATACAATGTTCACTAAGGCTTTGGCAAAATACTGCAGATGAGTATTTTGTTGGACTGTTGGTGAGAATTATCAAATAGATAAATTGCATTTCTTGCAGAAATGCGTTTGAATGCTTTATTGCTGAAAATGATAGCTGAAGCTGCTGAATTGAAGCTAAAACTAATCTTAATTGTCAAAATGAGCTTAATGTATTTGAAGATTTAGGAGCAAAAATTGCTAACAAGTTTAAAAAAGCCCAAAAAGTAGGTAGAGAATAGAGAAAAAAATCCTAAATAGCAGAAAACTGAAATATCTAAACATAGTTTTAAAAAAATGAACAGCTGAAATGTTTAAACAGCTCATGTTTGAGTAGTAATAGTTTAATAGTTACATTTTCACAATTAGCTGAACTGTGAATTAAGCAGGATATGCTGAATTTTGAAACTGATAGCTGAAGCTGCTGAATAGCTGAACTAAAATAAGCAGTTTTCTGCTGCATAAATGTAGTTTATTTGTGAAAATGAGTTGAATGGATTTAAAGATTTAAGAGCAAAAAAAATCACTAATAAGTTTAATAAAGCTCAAGAAGTAGGTGAAGAATGGAGAAAAAATCCTAAACAGCAGAAAACTGAAATTTTTAAACTGATATATTTAAACAGCTCATATTTGAGTAGGAATAGTTTAATAGTTAAATTTTCACAATTAGCTGAACCGTGAATTTAGCAGCATATGCTGAAACCTGAAAGTGACAGATGAACATGCCTTAGTTGAAATTGAGTTCAATTGTCATAGTTAGCAGACTGAAATCAATATTAACCTGTTAGAAAGAGCACAAGTTGTTTAATTTTGAATTTTCAAAACTCTCCCAGCCAATCAGAGAACAAGCCGATCAATTTGATGTATAATATGTGTGGTTGCGTATTTATGATAACCAAGAAAAATCTTTAACTGTCTCAGCCAATCAGAGAGCAGGGATGGGGGGGGGGCACTGACTTCCTGAGACCAAGCTGATCAATCTGATGTATAATATGTGTGGGTGCGTATTTCTGTTACCAAGAAGAAGTTTGCATTCTCTCAGCCTGTCACGTCTGGCTGGGTGGAAACTATTTTAAAAACTATTTTACTCCTTATTCCAGACATCTTCCCGAGTTAGTATTCCCTGAAAATGTTTTGGTATTAAGTTCATTCACGGAAACCCCTGCCCTGCTCTCACGGAGAACCCCCCCGCCCCTCTGTCACAGACCCCAAGACCGGAGACATGCTTCGCTCCAGCAGCACCTCCCGTTCTCATGCTTTTTTGTATTTTTTATTCCAAAACTTGACAGGATGTCCCACAGAACCCTCAATCCTTCTGTCAGCGCTGCTCTTCAGCGCTCCTTCTCAGAAAAGTCCTAACACAACGCTCACCTCCGCTGAGCAGTGACGTAGGAGGTGGATTTAATGCGACATGACCGTTCAGACTGCAAAAACTTTGTATAGGAGGCAGTTTTAATGTGACATGACCGTTCAGACTGCAAAAACTTTGGATAGGAGGCGGTTTTAATGCGACATGACTGTTCAGACTGCAGTCATTTTCAAAAAATGCGCATATGTGTCGCAATCAGTACTACATATTGAAACGGCCTGGATCGGATTAGGAAAAATCAGATCTGTGCTGTTCAGACTGTCACAAAAAAATCAGATAAGGGTCACAGGCAGGTCAGCATGCGGATTTAATGCGCTTTTGCCTGCAGTGTGAACATAGCCTTAATGAGGAAGGCTTTGGATCTGTGCTTCAGATGTCAGATCGGAGGCCTCGAACTTCTCATCACTATTTGAAAAGTATTTTGTCGATTTGAAAAATTCCAAAACCGTAAGTGCCTGAAGGCTTTGATGGTGCTCTGTGTGAATTTTTGTGTGGCTACGTTGAATATTGTAGGAGATATGAGGAGATGATTTCAGCTCTCAGACAGCAATCAAAGCACAAAATCTGAGAATCATTTGAATGGCCGCCAATGGGAGAAAATCTGGCACACTCAGCCTTCTGAGGCTTGTAGCACCCGCACCGTGACACCTACAGCAAAAATGAAGACATCCCATCGAAGCTGACAAAGATTCCTACTTTGTGAGGTATATTTTGTTTCAGTAGTGTTAACGGTATGGGTGTAGTAAACATTTGTTCGCAGAAATTGTGACCTTGAAATGTTAGAGTGCGGAATGTTCAGGTTAGAGTGGTAAGAAATATTTCAGAAATCTGAAAAGATTCCAAAGACGATTTAAGCATGTCCCAGTTCAAATCACCTAATAACAAAAATTCAGAGGAGGTGTAAGGGGCAATGAGTTCACTGAGAGCAGACAGGGCACAGGCAGGGGCAGGTGGGGGCCTGTAACAGCCAGCAACAACCAAAGATTAGTTTTTTGAGACTCCACCATCAGCCAGTGGAGCTAACAGCCGGACCGGGTAGGACTCCACCATCAGCCAGCGAAGCTAACCACCGGACCGGGTCGGACTCCACCATCAGCCAGCGGAGCTAACCGCCGGACCGGGTCGGACTCCACCATCAGCCAGCGGAGCTAACCGCCGGACCGGGTCGGACTCCACCATCAGCCAGCGGAGCTAACCGCCGGACCAGGCCGGCAGTGGCGGTTCTACATGTAATTACTCTCCGGGCGAGACATCCCTTTAGCGCGCCCCCCCCCACACACACACACATAGTAACTCTTCCTCAAGGGTCAAGGCTGTGACTGATGTGGCCGATAAGATAGATGGCAGGTCTTCTCCAGCAGGGGAGGTGGGTGGCTCATCCTGACCAGTGGCAGATGATGATCCAAAATATTTTAGAATTGCCCCTGAAATTGCAATTTAAACTGCCATAAAAAAACTGTAGACTACCAGAAAGGCCACCTTTTATTACTGAACAAAGCATGTGAAAAATAATCAGTGTAAATGCAATGAAGGAGCCACACTTCTGACAAATCTGTCCAAACAAGACTGTGGTCTGCTGCTAAAGATGTGCAATAAAACAACTAAATGATGAAGCTGTGATGTCAGACTCTTCTTATAAAAGCCTAAATAATATGTATTAAATCAATGGGTGTTGTCTACTTCCCTCTTTCCCATTTGATATTTATAGTTAATTAATATTTTATAGAACAATATTCACCTATATTTCAGTAACATTTTAGGTGGTATTAATATCACTC
>SSNS01000196.1:90379-101887 GCA_006937985.1 Aphyosemion australe | reverse complement strand
GATGTTAACACTGCATATACATCCTTCATGAAAATACTAATGAAATCATTTAATAATAACTGTAAATTAATCAAAATTACTGGTAAAAGGGTAGACCAACCATGGATGACTAAAGGAATAAGAAATGCCTGCGCAAAAAACCCCCAGCTATATAGGACTTTTTTTAAATCACAAACAAGAGTAACAGAAGACAGATATAAAAAATATAAAAATAAATTAATAACAATAATTAGGAAACAAAAAAAAATTATTATGGTGAACTATTGAAAAAGAATAAGGAAAATACAAAGGCTACATGGGGAATAATTAATAGTGTGACTAACAGAAATAAAACTAAATCAAATATACCAAATTACTTTGTCGAGCACAATAAAGACATTTATGATATTAAAGAAATCTCTAATGAATTCAATGATTTTTGTAAATGTAGGGAGGAGTTTGGTGGGTCACAAAATTTTAATAGAAGATAAACAGAATACAGTAGTAAATAATGTCAGTAGTATTTTCCTTGGCAAAGTAGAAAAACAAGAAATACGAAAAATTGTAAAAAACTGTGGAAACAAACGTTCAACTGATTATGAGGATTTGGACATGATGACTCTAAAGACTATAATAGAATCTGTTATTGATCCTTTCACTTATATATGTAATCTGTTACTTTCTACGGGAGTCTTCCCTGATGCTATGAAAATAGCTAAAGTTGTTCCATTGTTTAAGACTGGTGATAAACGCAATTTCACTAATTACAGGCCGGTGTCACTGCTTCCACAGTTTTCCAGAATAATAGAAAAAGTCTTTGTATCAAGGTTGGATAAATTCATTGAAAAAAATAATATTTTACATAATGAACAGTATGGATTCAGGACCAAACATTCAACAGCAATGGCAATAATAGATTTAACAGAGAAAATAACCACAGCAATTGACAATAAAGAGTACTTCATTAGCGTTTTTATTGATTTAAAGAAAGCTTTTGATGTTATTGATCATTCAAGGTTAATGCAAAAATTACATCAGTATGGCATTAGAGGTATAGCTCATCATTGGATTAAAAGTTATTTAGAAAACAGAAAACAATATGTTCAGATAAATAATATTAAATCAGAACTGCAAGATATTAGTTACCCAGATAGCAAGCTTACATTGAAACAATATTGATTTTTCATCTGAATCATCAAAATGGTTGACATTGAAATCTTGATGCAAACAAGATGTTGAATCAATGTTGCAAAACTGATTAATTCTGACAGAGACAGCAGGGATACTGTGATTATTTCTCTCAATTGAAAAATGAGTGAAAATGCATTGATCTGTAGTTGTGTTGAAATTTCAATGTTGTTTCAATATTCAGGTTAATTGAAATACAAATGTAATGGCATTGGTCTATAGTTAATAAATCAACATTGTTTCAATATTAAATTTGGGTGCAAAATGATATTGATTCAATGGTTTAACATTGACAATGCAATGTGGATTCTACATTGTTTCAATGTAAGCTTGCTATCTGGGTATGGAGTGCCACAAGGGTCGGTCCTTGGACCTAAACTGTTCAACTTGTTTATCAATGATCTGGTAAATGTGTCTGAGAAACTTGGTTCTGTTTTGTTTGCAGATGATACAACATTGTTTTATTCAGGGTCCAATATTAACGAAGTAACACAAGTAATAAATAATGAACTGATAAAAGTTAAAACCTGGTTTGATATAAATAGATTAACACTTAATCTTAAAAAAAATTTTTTATTTTATTTAATGACAGGGAGAAAATTTATGTATCATTAAAAATAGATAGCATGGAAATACAAAGGGTAAAGGAGACCAAATTTTTAGGAGTAATGATTGATGAAGCTCTAACCTGGAAATCACATATAGGTTATATAAAAGCTAAAGTGTCCAAAGCCATTGCAGTATTACATAGTGTGAAGTTTTTACTGAATAGCGATGGGTTGTTAATTCAATTCAATTCAATTCAGTTTATTTATATAGCGCCAAATCACGACAAGAGTCGTCTCAAGGCACTTCACAAAGTAAACATTTCAATACAGTTCAGTTCATAAGCCAATCAGTAAAAAAGTTTCCTATATAAGGGACCCAGCAGATTGCATCAAGACACTGACTAGTGTCATTGTGTTGGTACAATCCTCTTACTAAGCAAGCATTTAGCGACAGTGGGAAGGAAAACTCCCTTTTAACAGGAAGAAACCTCCAGAGGATCCTGGCTCAGTATGAGCAGCCATCCGCTACGACTCACTGGGGATTGAGAAGACAGAGCAGGCACACGCACACCCCACACACACACACACACACACACACACACACACACACACACACACCATATAGATCAAGTAGTGTTTCTATGGCTACACTGTGATTTCTTAGTAGAAGTTCTATTTAGTAAGAGAAACTTTATTGTCTTTATCTGAGTGAATCTATAATTAATTCAATAGGTGAACTAATAGTAGCACATTCTATGTTAAAGAAAGTAAGATGTAATATCAGGAGAGGGAGAATGTTATCATTATACAATGCACTAATTCTGCCATACTTAATTTATTGTGTAGAAATCTGGGGAACTGTATATAGAACTTATACACAACCATTGTTTATTTTGCAGAAAAGAGCCATAAGAATTATTAACAATAATCACAGTACAGTTCCATCTAACCCATTATTTATAAAATATAAGGTAATAAAATTTCATGATTTGGTCGACTGGAGAATATTTCATATAATGTATAAAGCTAATATAGGTACATTGCCAAAAAACATTCAGCAATTATTTGGAAAGAGGGGAAATAGTTATTCGTTGAAGGGAATTGAAATCTTCAAAAAGCCCAAATTTAGGACAAGAATGAAGGAAATGAGTATCTCGGTGAATGGTGTGAAATTATGGAATTGCCTGGACAGAGCAGGGAAAGAATCAAGAACTCTAAAAGTGTTTACAGAATATATCAAATCAAGTGTGCTGAGTGGATACGAATGCGTATAATTTATGTGGATATAATGGACATATGTGACTGAATGAACTGTGAGGGAATGCATAAAGATATGTTGGTTATTTAGTTTAAAAAAAAAGGGGCAGAAATTATAAAAATTTTTCTTCCATCTGCTCCCTTTCATTCAATTTGTATTGTGTTTATATGTATATTGTTTGGTAGTTGTTGTATTTTTTTTTTATTGAATGAAATAAAAAGTGAAAAAAAAATAAATAAATAGAAAAGTAACAGCAGCTCAAACTGGGCAGGGATTTAGATAATGTGACTGAGCATTGCAAATTGAAATTGAAAATACATTAGAAAAATCATCTCAACCTACCAGCAAAATGGGTTTCACACACTTAAAGACAATTTTTAACTCAATTCACACTTAAGCCTAATTTATACTTCTCCGTCTGCGTCAGGACAGACGCACGCAACGCCATTATCCATTCTTTTCAAGGGCTCTCCAACAGGCTCGCAAGAACAAACAGAGTCAAGCTCTCTTTTCTAAACATCCATTTGACGAGACGGAGAACGCAAGCATGTGGTTGGTCAGGACGCCGCTGTCGTCAACAGTGCCGCCAATGTGCCCTCAAAAACATAAATAGAGCAAAAGATATCTAGCAGCAGACAAGGAGCAGCTTGAAGAATCCCTAGCAGAAAAACTCTAAAAAAATGAACCTTTTATTCACCCATGACTGGAGGAGTAAAAAAGATATGCAGCAAGCGTTTTATTTGTGGACGGAAATGACGGGAAATGTGGGTTTAGAGGTGGCGAGCGCATGAAGAGGTGGAGGAGAATGAAAGACAAATTTGTCCTCATTCAAAAGTCTCTGAAATACCAAAAAGTACAATATAAACATAATAGTAAATGCATCTTGGACCGGATACATAACAGGATACCCCAGAACAACGCTACGCCCTCTGTTGTCCTGGTGGGGAATTGCTTTGCAACACTCCCCAGGAGACAGAGATTTCTGAAGGCAAAATGTTTCTGTCTGCGCGTGCGTGTCTCTCCCTTGTGGAGCTGATGGAGAAGTATAAATTAGGCTTAAGTCACAACATCACTAGTGGTTAGAGGCTATCATATACAGGCCATCACTGTGCATCAAGGAATGTATATGTTAATCCCTTAGAATAGTTTGTTTTCCTATAATCATGTGAGGTTTAATTATCTAAGTAAGGACCCCCCCCAACAAAAAAAGGTCCACACAACACAGCACAAAGCAAGTAATGTGTTGTGAAGAACATAACAAATGCTCCAAATGCTTATTCTTATACTTAGAAAAATCTACAAGAATGTGTTCAATGAGATTTAGCAATGCACTTTAGGCAAGGCAAGGCAGCTTTATTTGTATAGCACATTTCAAACACGGAGGCAATTTAATGTGCTTTACAGAGCAGGAACAACAGAAACAATCAAAATACACAAAGAAATCATTCAGACAATTAGAAGGCATAGTCAAATGTTTAGCAGTTACAGTGCAGAAGGTGCAGCATAAGAAACATTCATTCAAAGTGTCAGAAACGACTCGGGTTGGACTGGCTGAACCGGGAGTTCGGTTGTGGCGTGTCAGAATAACCTAGACGCGGAGTGAACTGACGTCAGGAGGAACTGAGCACGCGGCTTTGATCTAGGAACGCGGCACGTCACTCGATGAGTAACGAGGAAGTGCGAGCGTTCCGGCAAAAGAAAAGAGACTGACTTACAGTTAGTAGACAGTCCGTCAGCAGGTCTGGAACGAGGGCTGACGTGGAACCGAGACTGGTCTGGAATGTGGACCGATCTGGATTAGGAAGTGGCTGGTAAGCCTGGTAAACTCTGAACCAATAGTTCGCTGTGAGCGATGGCTGAGTGCGGGAGCGGGCTGAATCACTTCCGTATATAGTCTCGGGGAGATGACGTGGATCTGAGGCGCCGGTGAGGAATGCTGGGAAGTGGAGTTCTGGTGACGGTGGAGCACCTGGCGGGGTCGCTGGAAGTAGAAGAGGTGGGGGCAGTGGGACCCGTGACACAAAGGCTAATAAATACATGAAAGCTTTTAATTTAAATTTAAAAGTTATTAGAGTTGGGGCCTGTTTGAGGTCATAAGGAAGCTGATTCCATCTATGTGCAGCATAATGACAAAGCAGCTTCACCCTGTTTGGTTCTGACCCGAGGTTCTACCAGCTGACTGCTGTCTAGGGATCTGAGAGCCCTGCTAGGTGTAGATACTGGAAGGAGATCCAAAATGTACTTAGGCCCCATACCATTGAGTGATTTATAGACTAGTAGAAGCACTTTAAAATCGATTCTGTAGTTTACTGGTAACCAGTGCAGAGTTTTTAGAATGGGGGTGATGTGCTCAGTTCTCTTAGTTCTCGTTAAGACCCTAGCAGCAGCATGATGAATAAGCTGCAGTTGTTTTACGGCTGTGTTTGGAAGACCAGTCAGAAGACCATTGCAATAATCTAGTCTGCTGGAGATGAACGCATGAATTAGTTTACTTGACATGAGACCTCTGAGTCTTGCTAATTGATGGAGATGATAAAACGCTGATCTGGTTATAGCCTTAATGTGACCAGTGAAGCTCAGCTCAGAGTCAATGGTAACACCAAGGTTTCTAACCTGAGTCTTAGTCTTTATTCCTCTAGAGCCAAGTTGAGCAATAACTTCCATCCTTGGTTTTTTATTCCCAAAGACAATAACTTCTGTCTTGTCTTTGTTTAACTGAAGGAAACATGACTTCATCCAGTCATTGACTTGCTCTAGGCACTGACAGAGTGAGTCTAGGGGACCAGATTCATTAGGTGATAGAGCTAGATAGATCTGGGTGTCATCTGCATAACTATGATAGGCAATGTTGCTGTTGTATATGATCTGACCCAGGGGGAGCATGTAGAGGTTGAAGGGCAGTGGCCCAAGAATGGAGCCTTGGGGGACACCACATGTCATAGTGATCTGCGTTGATCTATGTTCACCAATAGAAACAACATAACCCCTGTCAGCAAGGTATGATTGGAACAACTAAGGACTGCACCTGATAGTCCCACCCAGTTTATGAGTCTATCTAATAGGATGTTGTGATCCACAGCATCAAAAGCTGCAGTGAGATCGGGCATCACTAAAACAGATGTTTTGCCTGAATCTGTATTCATACGGATATCATTTAATACCTTAATCAGTGCTGTCTCAGTGCTGTGGTGTTGTCTAAAGCCTGACTGAAAACCATCCAGGAGGTTGTTTTTCTCCAGGAAGTTGTTCAGCTCGATCATAACTGCTTTTTCAACAATTTTCCCAATGAAGGGAAGACTAGGGATTGGTCTATAATTATTCATCTCTAAGGGATCTAGTTTGCTTTTCTTTAGAAGAGGGTTGACAGCAGCAGTTTTAATGAAGTAGGAAAAATACCTGATTTTAAGGAGTAATTAGTCATTTTCATTACATCATCTTTCAGGTAGATGAGTTTAAGCTATTAACTATGTTTTCCAGTGTTTTAGCATTAATCATGTCAAAGACTGGCATTCTAGCTAAAGTATTGCTATGTGGTTGTAGGGGTGGTCTTGGTGTGTTGGTTGACAGGGAGGAGTGAATGGCTGATCTGATGTTTAGTATTTTATCATCGAAAAAGGATGCAAACTCATTACATTTAGTTTGGGACTTGAAATCAGGGGCTAACTGTGTTGGTTGGTTAGTTAGCCTCTCGATGGTGGCAAACAGAACACGGGAATTGTTGATATTATCACTTATGACTTTGTAGAAAAAGTCTTGTCTCGCCTTTTTTAATTCATAGTTGTAGGTGCGGAGCTGCAGTCTGTAGGTCTCATAATGATCGGGCAGACTACTTTTCCTCCATTTACGCTCAGCTTTGCGGCATTCTCTCTTTTGGTTTGTAACAGATTTAGTGAACATCCATGAAGCGTTTTGTTTCCTAGAAATTAACTTGGACTTTTCAGGGGCAATGGTGTCGAGAATCTCTAGAGATTTGCGGTTGAAATGATTTAGAAGGGAATCAGCACAGTTGGTTGTTAGACTTGTTGACATAGTCATAAGGTCACTAAAAACGGATGCAGTGTGATCACTTCGGTACCTTTTTGAGAACAGCAGTGTTGTGATGGATAACAGGTGCAGCTGACATCTCAAAAGAAACACAGAAGTGGTCAGAGAGGCCAACGTCCTTAACAACGTCTGTTACATCAACATCTTTGGTTAAGATCAAGTCTAGTGTGTGACCTTGAGCATGTGTTGAAGCATGAATATGCTGTACAATATCAAAAAGATCAAGCACTCCAAGGAATTGCACCGCAGTTTTATCGTTAGCGTCATCAACGTGAATGTTGAAGTCTCCAGCTATCAGAAGGTGATCAAAGTCTATTGTGACAGCAGAGAGAAGTTTAGTGATGTTCTCCAGAAAATGAATACATGAACCTGGAGGTCTGTAGANGTGAAATCCCCCGCGCCCCTCCCTATTCTCTTCTTCACACACACGGCGCTCGCCTGAACCCTCTCAGTCAGCAGGAGCGCCTGCAGCTGCAGGGGGCGCCAACGTGCTGGTTCCAGTCCAGACACAGATATGACCGGTAATAGAAAACTATGTTGCGGCGCGCAGGTTTTTTTCTTCTTTTTTTTTTTTACTCAGCGATTGTGCGCCCCCTAAAAAATGCCGCCCCGGGCAGCCGCCCGGTCTGCCCGTGCCTAAAACCGCTACTGCAGGCCGGACTTCACCATCAGCCAGCGGAGCTAACCGCAGTAACCGGGCCGGATTCACCAGAAACCAGCGGAGCTAATCGCGGAACCTGGCCGGACTCTACCATTAGCAAACGGGGTGAGTCAACAAGTATGCCGCCAAAAAGAAACACCGTGACAGAGGAGGAACTAGAAGAAATAAAGAGGTCACTAAACTTCATGTCAGAAGAAATGTCAACAATCTCGAAGCAGCAAAAGGCAATAATGGAATTATTTGAGGAGATTAAAGACTTAAGAAGACAGAATGAAGAAAAGGACAAAAAAATTGTTATGCTGGAAATTCGAGTGTCTGAGTTGGAACAATACTCAAGAATGAATGATGTAATAGTGACTGGACTTGAAACAATGCACAGGACCTATGCTAGGGTTACAGCAGCAGAAAATAGAGATCCACCAGAGCAAGAACTAAACAACTTAGAGAAACAAGTAATAGACTTTCTTGGCAGCAAAGGGATAAATATAGAGAACAAGGATATAGAGGGGTGTCATTGATTCTATGTACAGTTTAGGATTATTCCCATTAATCACCAAACCAACCAGGATCACATCACGTAGTGCTACTATAATTAATGATATATTCACAAATAAAAAAGATGATGTAATGAGGAGTGGTGTATTGATGACCGATATTAGTGATCATTTACCTGTCTTTGCAATATTGAAATACAAACAATTGATAAAAAAAGAAATCAGTATAAATTACAAACGAGATAAATCGGTTAAAGCCTTGGAAGCACTACTTAAAGATCTTGAAATGCAGAATTGGGAGGAAGTTTATGAAAGGGATGTTAACACTGCATATACATCCTTCATGAAAATACTAATGAAATCATTTAATAATAACTGTAAATTAATCAAAATTACTGGTAAAAGGGTAGACCAACCATGGATGACTAAAGGAATAAGAAATGCCTGCGCAAAAAACCCCCAGCTATATAGGACTTTTTTTAAATCACAAACAAGAGTAACAGAAGACAGATATAAAAAATATAAAAATAAATTAATAACAATAATTAGGAAACAAAAAAAAATTATTATGGTGAACTATTGAAAAAGAATAAGGAAAATACAAAGGCTACATGGGGAATAATTAATAGTGTGACTAACAGAAATAAAACTAAATCAAATATACCAAATTACTTTGTCGAGCACAATAAAGACATTTATGATATTAAAGAAATCTCTAATGAATTCAATGATTTTTGTAAATGTAGGGAGGAGTTTGGTGGGTCACAAAATTTTAATAGAAGATAAACAGAATACAGTAGTAAATAATGTCAGTAGTATTTTCCTTGGCAAAGTAGAAAAACAAGAAATACGAAAAATTGTAAAAAACTGTGGAAACAAACGTTCAACTGATTATGAGGATTTGGACATGATGACTCTAAAGACTATAATAGAATCTGTTATTGATCCTTTCACTTATATATGTAATCTGTTACTTTCTACGGGAGTCTTCCCTGATGCTATGAAAATAGCTAAAGTTGTTCCATTGTTTAAGACTGGTGATAAACGCAATTTCACTAATTACAGGCCGGTGTCACTGCTTCCACAGTTTTCCAGAATAATAGAAAAAGTCTTTGTATCAAGGTTGGATAAATTCATTGAAAAAAATAATATTTTACATAATGAACAGTATGGATTCAGGACCAAACATTCAACAGCAATGGCAATAATAGATTTAACAGAGAAAATAACCACAGCAATTGACAATAAAGAGTACTTCATTAGCGTTTTTATTGATTTAAAGAAAGCTTTTGATGTTATTGATCATTCAAGGTTAATGCAAAAATTACATCAGTATGGCATTAGAGGTATAGCTCATCATTGGATTAAAAGTTATTTAGAAAACAGAAAACAATATGTCCAGATAAATAATATTAAATCAGAACTGCAAGATATTAGTTTTGGAGTGCCACAAGGGTCGGTCCTTGGACCTAAACTGTTCAACTTGTTTATCAATGACCTGGTAAATGTGTCTGAGAAACTTGGTTCTGTTTTGTTTGCAGATGATACAACATTGTTTTATTCAGGGTCCAATATTAATGAAGTAACACAAGTAATAAATAGTGAACTGATAAAAGTTAAAACATGGTTTGATATAAATAAATTAACACTTAATCTTAAAAAAACAAATTTTATTTTATTTAATGACAGAGAGAAAATTGATGTATCATTAAAAATAGATAGCATGGAAATACAAAGGGTAAAGGAGACCAAATTTTTAGGAGTAATGATTGATGAAGCTCTAACCTGGAAATCACATATAGGTTATATAAAAGGTAAAGTGTCCAAAGCCATTGCAGTATTACATAGTAATTATGGGGCGACGGTGGCATAGGAGTTAAGTGGACGCCCCGCAATCGGAAGGTCGCGGGTTTGCGTCCCACTCGGTCTGTCACCGTCGTTGTGTCCTTGGGCAAGACACTTAACCCGAATTGCCTCTGTTGGTGGTGGTCAGAGGGGCCAATGGCGCAACAATGCAGCCTCGCTTCTGTCAGACCGCCCCAGGGCGGCTGTGGCTACTCAGTAGCTTACCATCATCAGCAGTGTGTGAATGTGAGAGTGCATGCAGCATCTTTGAGTGTCCTAACAAAGCGCTATATAAATTCGATGAATTATTATTATTATTATTATAGTGTGAAGTTTTTACTGAATAGCGATGGGTTGTTATCATTATACAATGCACTAATTCTGCCATACTTAATTTATTGTGTAGAAATCTGGGGAACTGCATATAGAACTTATACACAACCATTGTTTATTTTGCAGAAAAGAGCCATAAGAATTTTTAACAATAATCACAGTAGAGTTCCATCTAACCCATTATTTATAAAATATAAGGTAATAAAATTTCATGATTTGGTCGACTGGAGAATATTGCATATAATGTATAAAGCCAATACAGGTACATTGCCAAAAAACATTCAGCAATTATTTGGAAAGAGGGAAAGTAATTATTCGTTGAAGGGAATTGAAATCTTCAAAAAGCCCAGATTTAGGACAAGAATGAAGGAAATGAGTATATCGGTGAATGGTGTGAAATTATGGAATTGCCTGGACAGAGTAGGGAAAGAATCAAGAACTCAAAGTGTTTACAGTATATATCAAATCAAGTGTGTTGAGTGGATACGAATGCGTATAATTTATGTGGATATAATGGACATATGTGACTGAATGAACTGTGAGGGAATGCATAAAGATATGTTGGTTATTTAGTTTATAAAAAAAAAAAGGGGCAGAAATTATAAGATTTTTTCTTCCATCTGCTCCCTTTCATTCAAATTGTATTGTGTTTATATGTATATTGTTTTGTAGTTGTTGTATTTTTTTTTATTGAATGAAATAAAAAGGAACAAAAAAAAGTTAAATTTATTTATTTATTTATTTTTAACCTTTATTTAACCAGGAGATTAAAAAAAATCCCATTGAGATTAAAAACCTCTTTTACAAGGGTGTCCTGGCCAAGAGGCAGCAAAATTTCACACAGTTAAAGTCCCAAGTCATCATCACACACTGGTGAAATTACATCTCTGCATTTGACCC
This sequence comes from Aphyosemion australe, assembly GCA_006937985.1. Taxonomy (NCBI): domain Eukaryota; kingdom Metazoa; phylum Chordata; class Actinopteri; order Cyprinodontiformes; family Nothobranchiidae; genus Aphyosemion; species Aphyosemion australe. Next base: position 90,637 of record SSNS01000196.1, on the reverse strand, counting down.
ATGCCCGTGGCTGGGAGCGGTGAGCTGCAGCTGTGGCCGCGCTCGGGAGCTATTTGATGGTTTAACCCCCCAATCCAACCCCGTAATGCTGAGTGTCAAGCGAGGAGGCATTGGGTTCCATATTTTCAAAGTCTTTGGTATGACCCGACCGGGATTTGAACCCCGATCTCCCAGTCCCGGGGCAGACACTCATACCACTAGGCCACTGGAGCTGGTTACTACATAAAAACAGTGATAAAATATCATAGGGCATTAAAA
>SSNS01000196.1:75653-87854 GCA_006937985.1 Aphyosemion australe | reverse complement strand
GACTGCACCTGATAGTCCCACCCAGTTTATGAGTCTATCTAATAGGATGTTGTGATCCACAGCATCAAAAGCTGCAGTGAGATCGGGCATCACTAAAACAGATGTTTTGCCTGAATCTGTATTCATACGGATATCATTTAATACCTTAATCAGTGCTGTCTCAGTGCTGTGGTGTTGTCTAAAGCCTGACTGAAAACCATCCAGGAGGTTGTTTTTCTCCAGGAAGTTGTTCAGCTCGATCATAACTGCTTTTTCAACAATTTTCCCAATGAAGGGAAGACTAGGGATTGGTCTATAATTATTCATCTCTAAGGGATCTAGTTTGCTTTTCTTTAGAAGAGGGTTGACAGCAGCAGTTTTAATGAAGTAGGAAAAATACCTGATTTTAAGGAGTAATTAGTCATTTTCATTACATCATCTTTCAGGTAGATGAGTTTAAGCTATTAACTATGTTTTCCAGTGTTTTAGCATTAATCATGTCAAAGACTGGCATTCTAGCTAAAGTATTGCTATGTGGTTGTAGGGGTGGTCTTGGTGTGTTGGTTGACAGGGAGGAGTGAATGGCTGATCTGATGTTTAGTATTTTATCATCGAAAAAGGATGCAAACTCATTACATTTAGTTTGGGACTTGAAATCAGGGGCTAACTGTGTTGGTTGGTTAGTTAGCCTCTCGATGGTGGCAAACAGAACACGGGAATTGTTGATATTATCACTTATGACTTTGTAGAAAAAGTCTTGTCTCGCCTTTTTTAATTCATAGTTGTAGGTGCGGAGCTGCAGTCTGTAGGTCTCATAATGATCGGGCAGACTACTTTTCCTCCATTTACGCTCAGCTTTGCGGCATTCTCTCTTTTGGTTTGTAACAGATTTAGTGAACATCCATGAAGCGTTTTGTTTCCTAGAAATTAACTTGGACTTTTCAGGGGCAATGGTGTCGAGAATCTCTAGAGATTTGCGGTTGAAATGATTTAGAAGGGAATCAGCACAGTTGGTTGTTAGACTTGTTGACATAGTCATAAGGTCACTAAAAACGGATGCAGTGTGATCACTTCGGTACCTTTTTGAGAACAGCAGTGTTGTGATGGATAACAGGTGCAGCTGACATCTCAAAAGAAACACAGAAGTGGTCAGAGAGGCCAACGTCCTTAACAACGTCTGTTACATCAACATCTTTGGTTAAGATCAAGTCTAGTGTGTGACCTTGAGCATGTGTTGAAGCATGAATATGCTGTACAATATCAAAAAGATCAAGCACTCCAAGGAATTGCACCGCAGTTTTATCGTTAGCGTCATCAACGTGAATGTTGAAGTCTCCAGCTATCAGAAGGTGATCAAAGTCTATTGTGACAGCAGAGAGAAGTTTAGTGATGTTCTCCAGAAAATGAATACATGAACCTGGAGGTCTGTAGATTACTAAAATTAAGATCTTGGGTGTACCTTTTAATTCAAAACAAAGATACTCAAAAGAGTCAAAGTCATGAAACGTTGATTACATTGTTTACACAGGAATGAGTCTTTAAAAATGGCAGCTACACCACCACCTCTCTTATCAGGTCGAACCACGTTTAGAGATTTGAAGTTTGGGGGTGTTGCTTCTGTGAGAACAGGCACACAGCTACTATCATTTAACCAGATTTCAGATAAAAGCATACAGTCAAGAAGATGAGCAGAGATAAGATCATTTACTAAAAATGACTTGTTGAGAGATCTGACATTTAATAAAGCCACCTTTTTTTTTTTTTTAGATTTTTTTGTAATATTCAGTGTTCATTCAGTGCTCATTTTGATAAACTGAATTCTAGTGGGGCAATGATTGTGGTGCTCAACATCCTTTCTACAATGCCCAGGTTTTCAGTCAAGTTTCTTTCTTTTTTCCCACTGGTATCATACCTGGGTTATAGCAGCCATGATGGTCTTGTTCTTTTTTCCTTGGACGCCACCTTTCTTGGCATACACCTTTATCAGCTTTGCAGAGTGAAAATCCAGCTGGGAAAAGAACTTTGCCTGCAAATTGATTGTAGTGATTCTCTGGAATTCTGCACAAACCTACATAAAAGCATAATGAACAAAATTCACCACGGCTTTTGTGATGTCGCTGTTACAGCACATATGCACATATTCAACAAAAATAAAATGAGTGTTCTTCCACACATGTATTCACTTACTTCACGAACAAGGAAGAGAGCTGGCCACCTTGTTTTGAAATCAGCAATCATGGGTGCCTCTCTTACTACCTCTTGCCTTCTGTGTGCAAAGGTCCAGTCCATTATTGCTGCCACCTTGTGCTCGTTGTTTCTCTTCTTGACTTCTGAGAGGAGGGTCACTCTGATCTCTGCTGTTTCACCAGCTGGATATGTGGGGCAATAATTCACTTATGCTTTTTTAGGCTTCTTCACACCGAATGCAGGGCTGCATTGAATGTGAATGAGTTAATGATTCTGTCAGATATTAAGTTATATCATTATAATGATTGGCTAGAAAGGCTCTACTACGATTGGCTATTTCATAAGTCCTTGGACATCCTACGATCCCAAATGACGCACCCGCAGCGAGGGAAGATGGTTTCTTTACATGAAATAGCCAATCGTAGGAGAGCCTTTCCAGCCGATCAGAGGCGAGAAAGACGGGACCTTCCTTGAACATCCTACGATTCCAAATGACGCTACCGGTTATGTTTCCGACGCACAGCAGACAAGGATAAAAAAGTGTTTTGTCCCTGCAAACATTTCCCTTATCTACCTGAACCGCGCCACAGCTGTCCTTTGTTTGAACGCGCCAAGTCGGGATTGTAGGGCTGGGCGATATATCGATATTTTTAAAATATCGATAAAAATTTAAAAGAAGATATAAAATGACGTTATATCTTAATATCGATATAACTAGTCAAGCTGCGGAGCAAGCTAGCCGCTAGCAATAGCCGCTAGCGGCTAGCTTGCGCTGTCTCTAAGCGGTCATTACATGTATTCTCAAGCGTCTACTTAATCATGAAACCTCAGGGTCAATGTTCTGCTCCAAGCTTTACGTTTGGCTTAGTGGTTTTTAATTATTTGAGGACGTTTGTTCATGTTTCAGCGAGCTGTTGCCCCGACACAGCTCTGTTTATCCTGCTTATGTGAAGACGGGCCAAACCCCTCCATTGTAAACAGGTACGGCGAGCCGCAGTGGCCAAATTACCTCAGGCATTTGTAATGGTTTGAAGACTCATGTTGCGGGTTAACATTTTATTTTGAAAGGGAATTCGGTGGGCAGGAGTAGTTCCGGTTTTCGCCGTTTTGTTACGCTAGGAAGCTGCTTTGTTACCAGCGATTCTGTTGAAAAAATTAAGAGTTTATATATCACTTGGTTCTTTTTTTAACACAGAGAAAAGATAGTTTTACCTTTCTTGCTGACGTTTCGACCACCAACTGTGGTCATCCTCAGAGATAAGTCGCTGTCGGTGGCTTCACTTCGGATAAACAGAGAAGGAAGCCTCCGACAGCGGCTGTGAGGATGACCTGGTGGTCGAAACATCAGCAAGAAAGGTAAAACTTATCTTTTCTTTGTTAAAAGAACCAAGTGATATATGAAGAAACGCACAGAATGAACGCACAAAAGAAGTTAAAAGTTTGTAAGGCGTGGGTTACGCCGACAGTAGCCCTAAATAAATACCCATAAAAGAGCAACCAGAGCCCGAGTCATTACAGTATGATCGCTGGTATGAGTCAATAATGTGATAATGCTGCCATGTTTGCCTTAATAACTTTTAATAACTCCGTGCTGCATGAGCCACGTGACTGTAATCCTCTGAGTAGTTGATGTAATTACATCATGAATTTAGCTTAACATGATAGATTATTTTCGCTGGACAAGAAATAGTTACTGGTAATATTGTGAATGATAGGATATATGAGCCACCTCTACAATTTAAATGATGATACATTACATTTGCAGTTACAATAATAGCTTAGTGTTTAACTGTACTTTATTACCTTTCTTCTTTCTCTAAGTTTATAGGCTGCTGTAACAAGTGAATTTCCCCACTGTGGGATTAATAAAGTCTATTCTATTATATTCTATTAACTATAAATATATAATAAAAGTGTCTGTGGGACATTTGAGACACCTATCTCTAGCTTTAACTGAGATAGAAAGATATTATTACAGACTCAAGGTCCAGTTTACATTAAAACAGTAACAAATCCAGTATAAAAATGAACCATGTAAAACACACAAAGATATAACCGACGTGTGTGTTAACAGACAGCTGTACCAGGGTTTCTAAAGCTCAGACTGATAGAGAATGGCACTAAGGTCAATGTTGGACAAGAATCAATACATTTTTATGCATTTAATCTGCTGATTAATTTATGTATAAAATTTCTCAAGACAGCTTGAAGGGCGTTAACTTGTAAATATTTTACAGGAGGAAAAATATCGAGATATATATCGTATATTGGAATTCATCTAAAATATATCGAGATATAAGTTTTGGTCCATATCGCCCAGCCCTACGGGATTGAAGTGCCACGGCGGTCGCAGCAAAACTGCACTAACCTAAACGTGACACACACACACAGGCGGTAAATTCGAAGTAACTGCTAAGCTAACACAAGTAGGCTACTTTAGCCAACATGCATGGTATAACCAACCCGTAAAAGTAGCAAACAACCGGGACCAACTTAACAAACTGCCTGTGACTTTATTTACTCCATTTTGTTTGCATTTAGGTGGATGGAAACAGATTTTGTCATACCTCCTCCATAGTGATGGGAACTCCAGCTCTTTTAAGAGAACCGGTTCTTATGGATCGGCTCACTAAAATGAACCGGCTCTTTCGGGCTCTCAAATGGCTCCTCACACTTTTTGTTTCTTAAATGAATTTCATCACCAGAAATGATGCTAAACTGTGTTTTAACTGAATTACTAATCTACAATATACATTATATCAAATTCTTATTATTTAAATAACTTATTTTATTCAACATGAAGCAGAGAGCTATATAAACACATTTTAAATGACAAAAACAAACTCTGCAAGTAAAATATTTATTAAATTTGAACTATTAGAGCCTGTTGGATATATTTTCCCTTTGCATATTCCACACTCTGCCTATTAATTGTCACTGTAGTTAAAATGTGTCCAAATCTTGGTGCCTGTCCTATTTTTTCACTTATTTCCTCACCTTTCTGTAGCGCTGTTTGTTTTTCTTTCCTCCCCTTTTACAGATTTGTCCCCACCAATATTTACAGGTCTGGTCTCGTCGTGATAATAACTGTCCCAGGCATTTTGCGCGCCACCCCTCTCCCTGCTTTCACAGCATCTGAGGCACCCTGCAACCCCACCTCTCCACCCCCACCCCCTGTCTCACGGCAATCAGAGGCACATTTTGCGACTTTTTAGCAGCTCGGGGCTTGCAGGTCCAGTCTGCGTCACTCACTCCGGCTTCTCCAAGAGGGAGTCGGCTCCTATCGGTCACATCAAAGAGCCGGCTCCATTTCATTCGCGACCGATACATCACTACTCCTCCAGCTGAGCTTGCGCGAACGCATTGAACATGCTCCTCTCACTGCCACTTCCGGTGATGACGCACTCTTCAAGACTCAATCTCGCGAGATCTCTTGGTTGAAATGTGTCACGCTCCTCACCTGAGCTCCACAGCGTGAGCAGTGAGGAGGGTTGTAGCGTGTGATTAGACCCAATCGCAGGGAGTGCTAGCGTTGGGTGACGTCTAACACGCAGTTTATTATAGGAGCACCGACACACACCTCGAAGTGAAACGAGGACGTGGCGGTGTTCCAGAAAGGAAAAAACGGGCTTACTGTTTGGATGCAGATGGATGAGGTGAGCGTGGGAGCTCTGGATCGTCTGGCATGAATCTGGAGCCATGACAACTGGATCGCATGAAAGCTGTAGCCGGCTGGCGTGGATCTGAGCCAAGAGGGCTAGGAAGCTAAAGCGTGAAGTGAGCGCCGGAAGCTCTGGGCGCACGGCGTGACCTATGGAGCCGATGCGCTGGAAAAGTAAAAGTTAAGGTAGAACTGAAAAACGCTACTAAGCGAGGCGCCGTTAGATCCGAGACGAAACGGGAACGCCAAGGCCACGGACAGAGAAATGATGAACCAGCACTGGAGTTGTCGGGAAGCTTCCTGATATAGCGTGGGCGTGATGATGTGGAGAGGTGAGCGACGGTGTGGGGAATGCTGGGAAGTGGAGTCCTATGTATGGTGTGGTGTCAGAAGGATGGCTGGAAGGCAGGAATCAAGACAGTACCCCCCACCTTAGGGACGGCTCCGGACAGCCCAAAACCACGAGACTAGGAGGTCCGGCGGTGGCGAGCACAAAACCCAGAGAGGCCAGGAGAGATCTGATCTGACTTGATTGGATGGGACTAAACCCTGGCAGAAGTGACCTGACTGATGGACTCGGCATGACTGGAGCTGATTGAAGCAGACTGGACATGACTGGACAGGAAGGGGCTCTAGGGGGCTGAACTGAACCTGGTTGAGCTGAAGGAAACTGGAGGGGATTGAAGAGACCAGCAACGTTCTTGGCTGGACGTGACGTGATGGAAAGGGACTTCCAGGGCTAGAAGGGACTTGACCAGAAGGAGCTGGAAATAATGTAGGGAAACTGAAGGAGACTTGACTAGTAGGGATTGGAGTTGATGTGACTGAAAGGAACCCAGCTGGAGGGACTTGACTGAAGGGGAGCTGATCTGAATTGACGGAAAAGAACATGACTGAAGGAAAACTGGAGTTATAATAATAATAATAATAATGGATTGGATTTATATAGCGCTTTTTAAGGCATTCAAAGCACTTTCCATTAGTCATTCACTCACACATTCACACACTGCTGATGATGGTAAGCTACTATGTAGCCACAGCCGCCCTGGGACGATCTGACAGAAGCGAGGCTGCCATTCTGCGCCATCGGCCCCTCTGACCACCACCAACATAGGCAAATTGGGTTAAGTGTCTTGCCCAAGGACACAACGACAGCGACAGACTGAGCGGGACGCGAACCTGCGACCTTCCAATTGCAGGGCGTCCACTTAACTCCTCTGCCACCATTGCCCTTGGCTGGAAATGACTTGACTTGAAGGGAACTGGCTGAAAGGAAACTGATTTGAAGTGACTACGTTGAAGGGGACTGGAGCTGAAAGGTGGGAGTGATTTGATTTGAAGGGGATGTGAGTGAAGGGAGATAGAGCTGACTTGACCTGATTGGGACTTGATTAGAAGAGACTTGACCTGATGTGATTTGATGAGGCTGCCTTGATCGGAGCGACTTGCCTGGAGGTGAAGCAACTTGACTTGGTGTGAAGCGACTGGACTTGAAGCGACTGGACTTAACTGGAAGCTGCTTGAGTTGGATTGGAGCGGCTTGACTTGGATTGGAGCGGCTTGACTTGAAGCGAAGCGACTTGACTTGATTTGGCGTGATCTGACTTGATTGAAGTGACTTGACTGGAAGCTACTTGACTTGATTGAAGCAACTTGACTTGATGTGAAGCGACTGGAATTGAAGCGAGTCGATTTGACTGGAAGCTGCTTGAGTTGGATTGGCGCGGCTTGACTTGGATTGAAGCGACTTGACTTGATGTGAAGCAACTTGAATTGATCGAAGTGACTTGACTGGAAGCTACTCGACTTAACTGGAAGCTACTTGACTTGATTGCAGCGACTTGACTTGATTGGAGCGACTTGACTTGATTGGAGTGACTTGATATGCTGTGGAGCGACTTGACATGATTTGGCGTGATTCAACTTGATCGAAGTGGCTTGACTGGCTACATGACTTGAAGCACGTGACTTGACTTGAAGCTACTTGATTGGGTTGAAGGCACTTGACTGGATTGAAGCTACTGGACTGGATTGAAGCTACTGGACTGACTGGAAGCTACTGGACTGACTGGAAGCAGCGTGACTGACTGGAAGCTACGTGACTGGCTGGAAGCTACGTGACGGACTGGAATGAAGCTACTGGACTGGAATGAAGCTACTGGACTGGAATAAAGCTACTGGACTGGATGGAAGCTACTGGACTGACTGGAAGCTACTGGACTGACTGGGAGCTACTGGACTGAAGCTACGTGACTGACTGGAAGCTACGTCTTGTTATGTTCTTCCTGTGTGTATTTTCTATCTCCATTGGTTTTTCTTGCTTTAACACAGTATTACGATGTTTTATTTACCTTAAATTACTGCCTGCAAATAAACAGCGGAAGTGACGCCGTCAGGTCGGCGTGACTCTGAAGATGGCGACAGTGAGTCGCCAAAACCGTCAGTGGAAGCTACGTGGAAGCTACTGGACTGACTGGAAGCTACTGGACTGAATGGAAGCTACTGGACTGGAATGAAGCTACTGGACTGGAATGAAGCTACTGGACTGGAGTGAATCTACTGGACTGGAGTGAAGCTACTGGACTGAAGTGAAGCTACGGGACTGGACTGAAGCTATGTGACTGGATTGAAGCTACATGATTGACTGGATTGAAGCTACATGACTGACTGGATTGAAGAAACTTGACTTGGCTGGAGAAACTTGACTGGAAGCATGTGACTTGGATTGCAGCTACGTGACTTGGTAAAAGGAAACTGGGTGTGACCACTACGGGCAGTACAGGTGACAGACCAGACATGTGATTGGTTGGAGGGATGTGTTGAAGAAGGTCAGGGAGGCTGGGGCCCTGGGCCTTAGACGGATCAACTGGGATCCTTCTTTCTGTGGATAACCCAGCAGGGGTCTCTCTGGCGGCGGGTGGCCAGAACCGGTATGAGGGCAACAGAGCAGGGGCCTCTCTATCAGGCGGCACAACTCTGGGCCCTGGAAAAATAGGGTGGTCAGACTGGTTGGGAGTTTGCAGAGCTTGGATCCCCGCCTAGACGGCTCAACTGGGTCTCTCCTCTCTTAGGTAGCCCAGCAGGGGTCTCTCTGGCGGAGCTGGAGCTTGGATGAGGGCTGGTAGGGTTGGAGTGGACTGAACAACTAACTGGACTGTAGCACTGACTGGCTGGATTAGGCAGCTGACTGAATGAAGAAAAAAATGGAACTGAAATGAAGGAGGCCAAAGTGGGGCCTGTCTCTAACTAAGACCTGTTGCGCTGGCAGTAGCTAAAACAGCATGCCAATGGCGCACCGAGGCACATGGTAGCTTGCACTCTGCTGGGTCTATAAAGGGCTGGTGCATCCTGTCACGCTCCTCACCTGAGCTCCACAGCGTGAGCAGTGAGGAGGGTTGTAGCGTGTGATTAGACCCAATCGCAGGGAGTGCTAGCGTTGGGTGACGTCTAACACGCAGTTTATTATAGGAGCACCGACACGCACCTCGAAGTGAAACGAGGACGTGGCGGTGTTCCAGAAAGGAAAAAACGGGCTTACTGTTTGGATGCAGATGGATGAGGTGAGCGTGGGAGCTCTGGATCGTCTGGCATGAATCTGGAGCCATGACGACTGGATCGGATGAAAGCTGTAGCCGGCTGGCGTGGATCTGAGCCAAGAGGGCTAGGAAGCTAAAGCGTGAGGTGAGCGCCGGAAGCTCTGGGCGCACGGCGTGACCTATGGAGCCGATGCGCTGGAAAAGTAAAAGTTAAGGTAGAACTGAAAAACACTACTAAGCGAGGCGCCGTTAGATCCGAGACGAAACGGGAACGCCAAGGCCACGGACAGAGAAACGATGAACCAGCACTGGAGTTGTCGGGAAGCTTCCTGATATAGCGTGGGCGTGATGATGTGGAGAGGTGAGCGACGGTGTGGGGAATGCTGGGAAGTGGAGTCCTATGTATGGTGTGGTGTCAGAAGGATGGCTGGAAGGCAGGAATCATGACAAAATGCAGCAGGAACCAGCCTGGCTTGATTATATCACATTATTTCAACTTGACTAAATCTAATTAAATTTAAGTTGTGGAAATTTAAATAAATCCTACACAATTTGATCACACTAACTTTAGAAACATGAAAGTATATTGTTGAAAGGGCATTTTCCACTTTGATAAATGCAATGGCCTCCCAGTTTGCTTTTTTCGGGTGATAGTCATGAGCGTCAACTTCACGTGTGTGTGTGTGTGTGTGTGTGTGTGTGTGTGTGTGTGTGTATGTGTGTGTGTGTGTGTGTAGAACATATTTGCCAGTTGCCATTCGACTGAGCTTAGTTCAAGTTTTTTAAGTTGCTTCTAACAACTGGTGTACACTGAATTCTATGTATTTTATAAAAATAGGTATCACTGCAGCCAAAAATCACCAGACGACCAAAGGAGGAGTGGCCAAAATTATCATTTGATGTATTCATGAAGCAAAACAAAAGAATGAATGGTTTTTGGAAAATATACACTGCTCACAAAAATTAAAGGAACACTTTTTTTATTGGGCCTGGCATGAAATCAATTAAACCTGTCTGATAATTTTCTGGTTGATTAAGCAGCTGAGGGCATTGTTAATCACTTTCAGCTGTATTGGTGTTCATGGACTTAACGACAGGTGCACTAAAGTGGCAACAGTTACAAAACCCTCAAAACAGGACTGGTTTAACATGTGGAGGTCATTTCAAGTTTCTCCCTCTTGATCTTTTTTGGCTGGTTTTCCACTTGTGATAGTTTTGGCTTGAGTAATTATCTCTACTGGCAGCATGAGGCGATTCCTTAAAGGAAAAGATCACTTTTTTAGACATGAGGTTGTATGTGTTCCTTCGCCCACCCAGTGCTCTGTAAACTTTGACCCATTTCACACACACACCCCTGCTCAGAGATTCTCAGGAGAGAAGTGATTCAGAAAGGTAGTTCTGGCTAGTTTTGGGGGCGATGTATCTGCGCCGTTTAGCCTCACAAAAGGATTAGCCTCTGAAAGCATGACTAATTTACATCTCAGAAACAAAGCTGGGTAAATTTACAACGTCACATTACAACGGGACTAGTTTTTGTCATTCATATCCCTGCGCCGCTCACTGCAGCAATAGAACGGCGTCGCGTCTGGCTGCTAATCCTGGCTGTATGAGTGAAACAACAACTTCTAAAGTCACTTAAAAGTAGTTTTTCTTAAATATATCAAGCCATGGTGCGTACTTGCAGTTTCCCGGGTTGTAACAATAAGGATGTTACAGGATCACCTTTTCGGTTTGACACTTTTCCTGCTAAGGACGTTTCTCTAAGGCATCATGGCTTTTAGCAATCGGCTACTCCAAGGATACTCGGCTGGAACGAGTCAAAACCTTTCGTTTGTGAAATGCACACTTCAAAGAGGATGATTACATCAGGAAAAAGTTCAGGAAAAGTGAAAGACTGTTTTTGAAGAGTTCGGCCGTACCAAAAATCTGGGTAAGTTTGTTTTTAAAAAATAATTTATTCCGCTGTCTGCCGTATTCATGCAATCATCTTCGCATTTTAGTGCATTATTTATGCAATCATCTTTACACCGATGGTTGATCATAGACTGCAGTAGCTTTGTCAACAATCTGTGTTGATGTGTGTGTTTTGTGTAGCAAATGCAGTTCTTCATCCGTGTACTCTGGCTCATAAAGATATCCTAGTAGTAAAATAAGTTTCTTCTTCATCTGATATAGTGTTAAAATGAAATTTGTCATAAGATGAGACGGAGTCTGACATGTTTTCGACATTCGGCAGTGAAACAGCTGACATACGAAGAGCTGTTTAATATCCGCGGTGAGCGGCGCAGGGATACGAATGACAAAAACTAGTCCCGTTGTAATGTGACGTTGTAAATTTATCTGCTTTGTTTCTGAGATGTAAATTAGTCATGCTTTCAGAGGCTAATCCTTTTGTGAGGCTAAACGGTGCAGATACATCGCCCCGAAACTAGCCAGAACTACGTTTCTGAATCACTTCTCTCCTGAGAATCTCTGAGCAGGGGTGTGTGTGTGAAATGGGTCAAAGTTTACAGAGCACCAGGTGGGCAAAGGAACACATAAAACTTAATGTCTAAAAAAGCGAACTTTTCCTTTAACCCTACAGAAGTTGCACAGGTTGTCCAACTTCTCCAGGATGGCACATCCACACGTGCTGCAGCAAGAAGGTTTAATGTGTCTCCCAGCACAATCTCCAGAACATGGAGGAGATTTCAGGAGACTGGCGGTTATTCTCGGAGAGCTGGACAGGGCCGTAGAAGGTCCACAACCCATCAGCAGGACCGATACCTGCTCCTTTGTGCAAGGCGGAACAGGCTGAGCACTGCTCGTGCCCTACAGAATGACCTCCAGAGGGCCACT
>SSNS01000196.1:22278-75598 GCA_006937985.1 Aphyosemion australe | reverse complement strand
TTTGCTCAAGAACACCAGAATTGGCAAGTCCGCCACTGGCGCCCTGTACTTTTTACAGACGAGAGCAGGTTCACCCTGAGCACCTGTGATAGACGTGAAAGAGTCTGGAGAAGACAAGGAGAACGTTATGCTGCCTGCAACGTCGTTCAACATGACAGGTTTGGTGGTGGGTCAGTGATGGTCTGGGGAGGCATATCCATGGAGGGACGCACAGACCTCTACTGCCTAGGAAATGGTGCTCTGACTGCCATAAGGTATCCAGATGAAATCCTTGAACCCTTTGTCAGACCCTACGCTGATGCAGTAGGTCCTGGTTTTCTCCTAATGCACAACAATGCCCGGCCTCATGTGGCAAGAGTATGCAGGCAGTACCTGGAGGATGAAGGAATTGAAATAATTGAATGGCCTTCACGATCCCCTGACTTAAACCCAATAGAACATCTGTGGGACATTATGTTTCGGTCCATTAGGCGACGCCAGGTTGCTCCTCAGACTGTACAAGAGCTCAGGGATGCCCTCACAGATCTGGGAGGAAATGCCACAAGACACCATCCGTTGTCTCATTAGGAGCATGCCCCGACGTTGTCAAGCATGCACACAAGCTTGTGGGGGCCACACAAGATACTGAAAAGCATTTTGAGTTGCAGAAATTAAGTTTTTGAAATAATGGACTAGCCTGCCACATCTTCCTTTCACTCTGATTTTAGGGTGTCTACACAATTGAGCCCTCTGTAGGCTGAAAACTTTTATTTCCATTAAAAGACTTGGCATCCTTTTGTTCCTAAGACATTGCCCTGTCATTATTTGTATAGATATCCAACTTCATATTGAGATCTAATGTATCTAATGTGTTTCTTTAAAGTGTTCCTTTAATTTTTGTGAGCAGTGTAGTAAAAAGGGACACAAAAAAAGACTCAAAAGTTTAATTTGCTGACAAATTCACTTTCAAAACATTCAGAATGCTTTCTGGGAAGTGGATATGTTGTTCATCTTTTTTACAGAACTGTACAGAAATATGACCTCAAAAGGGAGTTCCTCTTTATGTTCGAAGGGTTGATTATTGTATGTTGACACAGAATGTGAACTGAATGAAATTGGAAACTTGAAGAAAGTAAAAGCTTTCAATGCAGCAAAAATAACAAAAAGGAAACACAAAACTGGAGCAAACAATCATCTGGTAAATATGAAATACAAAAGGAGCAAAACAATAGGAAGCAGAACAACCTGACAAAAACTTAGACTTCTTTCACTCTGGATGTCTATTTCAAATTCCATTTTATTGCAGAGACCACCATTAGATTCCAGTGTGAACAGTCTGATGTGACCCACATGCACAGAAGACATGTGTGCGCAGTGTTCTTGGAAATATCAGAAAGTACTTTCTGATGCTAATGTATCAGTGTAACTCAGTGATGTTGATCCACAAAACTAGGTTAGGGCTTCAAATGTTAAACTTCACTTTTTACCTTGCTTCTGCTGTTTATAGGCAGAGTTACACTAGTGTTTTGATATCAATTCCTCATGCAGTCGTTTTGCTTTTAGAAATCACACATGGATGACCATATGGCAATTCATGTATGATTTTTGCTTAAGTCACAAACTCTTCTATTCAAAGTCCATTTCAAACCCAAATCCAGTTTATTTATAAATCAACTTATAATACACATAAACTGATCAACTGAAATACACATACAATGTGAAAGAGAAGTGACAAAATGGCATAAAGACACAATATTTACAGTAAAATCAACAATTTTAGTCAAACACGAGGGAGTATAGCCAAGTCTTAAAGTGAGATTTAAATACCATAAGTGAATCAGAGTGTTTTAAACTAAGGTGCAGATCATTCCACAGTCTGGGACCAATGACAGAAAAATGCTTTGTCTCCTCTAAGCCTGTGTTGGGTCATCAGCAGACCATGCTCAGAATAGATTGATCCCAGTTACCCCACCACATGCCATGTTTGGGAAAACATTGAACCCGATGGAGCCTCAACATCTGCAAACGGGGGTTATACGTGTGTGAATGTTACTTGAATGGTCAATATGATCACAGAAACTTTATACAATAGCAGCTTCTACCACTTTACAGAATGTTTACTAAAATGTGCCAATCACTGGCAATGCTCCCAAAAGGAGGTTAGGTTAGACTTTGTGAAGCATAGTTTGACAACAAAATTTTATCAAAAACAACTAAAATGAACTTGTACAAAAATTATGCAAAGAACCAAAAGGTAGCATGATTCAAATATCTATCAGCCATGACAGAGGCAGAGTTCAAAACATGCACATGTATGGCTGTCAGTGGAACTAGGTCATCAGTGTTTATAGAAGACATGACTATCAGGCTGAATTCTGGGAGCATCAGGCTGTAGGCCTACTTTATGTTTATATTCAGTCAAAATGCTATAAAAGTAATAAAATGACATTTCACAATACAAATGGATAAAGTAATGAGGCATCAAAATGGAGTTTTTTTTTTAAATGAAAATGTCATCTAATGTAAACATAACTGAGCAGGCTTCTTACTAAAGATAAAACTGATGGCATACACACGGCAACTGAAGACATCTGTATAGAGAAAATACATTAAAGGAGTCATCACCTATAATACTGTGGATATCTACGTCTTATTATAGTCTTTTAGACCATTAAAATAAATTGTATTGGAAAAATAAATTAAAAATGTGATTTTTTTTAATCCTTTTTTGTAAAGGGCATATTTTCTCGCAAGATCACACGCAATATTTCGGCTGTCTTGGATGCACGTGGGACTGAGGGGCGCGTTGATTGGTGGAAGGAAGCAGGAAGCAGCTTCAGCGTCTTGCTCCAAAATAACAAAAGTTATAACTGAACCTGACCTGGCAGTGACCTACGGGATCTAACCGTGTGTGTACAAGCCCTCGCCTCGCGCATAATGGCGCCCTCGTTTGTTGTTGAGTTGGGACAAAGCAAGCTAGCAGCCAGGCATCGGCTCTTATGCTGCTGTGAAGATGGAATACACAAACCGATTGGAGTTTTGTTTCCCATAACACAGATTACAACATGAGTCGTCAACGGTAAGACGTAATTTAAGCGTTTCACGTTATGAAATGAGCTTTGTTGTGCTGGTTTGTTCGTTGCTGGTTAATATTTGTTTATATTCAACCTTTGTGTCGGCATATAGGCCAGAAGTGAAGCTCTCGTTTTGGAGTGCGCGTGCTCGTGGGGTGCATGTGAGCTGGTTGAAGAAGGCAAGATTAAACAAATGCTTCAATGTTAAATATCGGCTTCTCAGCCAGTGAAAAATCATTAGGAAGCCATTATAGACATGTTTTCAAGTGGAAAAGTGAAAATTTCAGGTGATGACTCCTTTAAGATATCAAGGAGAGAAGAGTTTAAGAGATTAAAGCAATGAAAATACTTCTGTTGTTTTGTCGTTTGACTTGACCCAGCTTTTCCCAATTGCAATAGTTGATAGAAGCTGGGAGATAAGAGATAGATGATAGGAACTCTGGAGTGTTTTGCTTTCTCAAATGTTTGAGTATGCAGCAAAATCCTTTCCAGGAGTCTGTTTTCCTTTCATTCTAAATCAATAACATTCTCATTGCATTGAAGAAAAATCAATGAATGCAAGGCATGATGGCATTGAGAATTAGACACACCGATCACTGCTGCAAGAATGTTTCCTTATGATTGAGGATGGTTGCCGTGCGTGAAAATTGCACATCATCGATGCCTCCAAAATGATAGAGAGTATGAGGAGGGGACTGATATAAGAGTTACAACTGCTGTAGTGTATCAGTGAAAGTGGCTGCAGACACTAGGTAAAAGAGAAGAGGGAGATGGCAGGGGGGTAAAATGACAGACAAAATGAGAAGCAAAGAGGTGAAAATGGTTTACTTGAAGCTGTGGAAGAAAAATATTTCCAACTGTTGTGCTTTAATTTGTTTCCAACATATCTCCAGCCTGATCAATTATTTACACAATGTTTTCCTTTTTTACCTAAAGAGACTATGTGGAAGTTTAACAACCAATACATGTATAGAAATTTCCTATATCAACAATCCTATATTGCTGACAATGTCCGGGTTTTCATCCAGGAGCCGGGTTTGAATTACAGGGAATGTACTGTTAAACTCAGATATCTTGTCACAGAAAATCCACACAGTAAATCCTGTGGTATTATGTTCCTTTGTCGCCCCCGTGTGGCCATTTTTGAGTTAGGTTTCGTTTAGTCGAAAGTAAGAAAAACAAACATGGCTGCTCTTCAGTGGGGAAACAGACAGTTTCTTGGAAGTTTTAAGCCTTGGAGTATCTTTGTCCGTAAGTTACCCACTGTTATGGTGTTGTAATATCGTTTTGAGTTGAATATGGTATAGGAATAAATTATAAATGTTGTATTAGTTGTAACTAAGCCTAATGTGTTATATTAGCCATCTTCTAGATCAGTGGTTCCCAATCTTTTTTTCAGATGACCCACATTTTGAAAAAGAAAAAACATTGTGACCCCATTAAAAAAAACAACTTTATTTACTCATTGTAAATGCAACTGTTCTTTAAACAAAATCCTATGCATTTTACTATCCTTTGCATTTCTTCTTTTTTTAACTTAAAAATGTCTCAAATTTCAACATAAAAATGAAAAACCGTCTTTGAAACATTCTGTACATTTTTAATGTATTTAGAAACAATCTGAAAAACAAAACATTTTCAGAATAAGGATAATGTTTTTATCTTTGGACATTAAACTGAGTATTGCACAAAACTTAGATAAAACATTCAGAACACACAAATATCCAAAAATTGTTTTAAGCATAGAAAATATTTTTCACATATGCTTAATGATGAAAGTCATAAATATGGCTTTTACCAAAATGTTGTGTTTTTTTTTTTTTTGCCTTACTAATGTGACGGATGGGCTTGCTTGTTTTTCAGTATTGCATTCCAGTCTGGTTTACAAGAGGATAATGCAACTCTCATATCTGGTGCAGCATTCAGTCTACTTCTGAATTTTGTCTTTATTTTTGTTAGAACTGAGAACCCTACTTCACATTTGTATGTTGTTGTGAAGGGAATGAGGAGCTGAAAGCTGGCCTTACTTAAGGCAGGATAATCAGATGAGATGCTTATCCAAAATGAAGAAAACTGCATGCATTCATGTCTTTTCTTTAGCAAAGGATCACTGCTCAGTTGTAACATCTCTGTTTCTTCTCCAGAAGTCAATCCTAACTCAAGCAGAGATTCTGGATTTTCATATGCAAATGGATTTTGAATCCACCTTTTGCCATTCAACTTATCAAATCTCTCTTTAGGAAAATAGCGGTCAAAGCTATTATTAAGAGCTACAATGTGTGTTACAATGAGTTCAGCAAGATGTTTTACTTGTGTGTCAGTGACATCATTTTCTTCTATGTGTTTTAACACATTTGGAAACATGTAATGACATGGTTTTGGTCCTTTGAGGCATGCAAGCTACAACTTTAGAGACTTCTGAAAAGTGAGAATATTTTTACAGTTGTGGAAAACGTCATCATGCTCTCCCTGCAGTTTCAAACTCAACTCATTCAGCAATGAAAATATATCTGCCAGATATGACAATGTAAAAACCCACTCATCAGTAAACAGATCAGCAAGAGGGGACTTCTTCTCCAGGAGGAATGCATGGATTTAATTTCTCAGTTCATATACTCTGGTCAGAACTCGTCCTTTGGAAAGCCATGGCACCTCTGTGTGAAACAGTAGGTGCGTGTGCTCCGCCCCCATGTCGCAGCACAGCTGATCAAAAAGCCGACAGTTCAGGGAACTGCTCTTAAGTTCACAACACAGATAACTTCTTTTAGCATTTTGTCAAGATCAGCAGGCATTCCTTTGCATGCCAATGCGTGCCGATGAATAAAACAGTGGTTCCACACTACTGTATGTCCTCGCTGGCTGCGTCTTTAATATTTTTTACAACTCCGCTGTTTTTGCCCGTCATGTTCGCAGTTCCGTCTGTAGTTATGCCTTTACAGCGGCTCCAGTCCAGGCCGGACTTTGTAACCACGTAGTCGTTCAACACTCTAAATATCTGCTCACCTGTAGTCCCGGTCGGAATATTCAAACAGCATAACAAGTCCTCTGCAAACTCTTTTTCCCAGACATATCTCACATAGACCAATAAAGTTGCACAGTTGGAAACATGTGCTTTCATCCAGCTGGATGGAAAAGTCCCCTGCCATCTTCAGTCTTGAAATAAGCTGCTCCTCAAGGTTGCTTCAAATATCAATAATCCTTCTGGAAACTGTGTTGTCACTCAGTGGAATGCATTTTAATTTCTCTGCAGCTTTTTAATCAATAACTGTACTAACCATGTCTATTGCAGCACGCAATATGAATTGTTCTGCAATGGTGTGAGGCTTTTTCTCGGTGGCCACATGGTAAGAAACCATGTAGGATGCAAGCTGAGCTTTATCATTTAATGCAGTGTTTCTCAATTAGTGGGGCGCGCCCCCCTTGGAGAAGAGCTGGGGGGGCACAGCGGACCCACCCAACCCCCCCTTCCACCCACCCCCACCCCGCTCGGAGCCTCCCCACGGAGAATACAAGGGTATTCCCTCCACTGTCAGTCCAATAAATGAGGATCACAGACTGATTTGTGAACACAGAAAAAGTCCAAACATGATTTTTATTTAATGGAAAGGCAGTGCATGTGTTAGATGGAAGAGAAATTTAGATTTTTCTTACATTTTGTTTCACTTTATATTTGTTGTTTGTTAGAGTGACGTATAAACGGCCCGTATTAAACACGGTTATGTTAAAAAGAAGCCTCATCTTTGTTTCCCTGGGGTGCCCACCATAGTGGTATTTTATTTAAATAAAATGTTTTTTAACACAACTTCCTTTCTTTCATATATGAGAAACTGAATGAATCGCTGCTGCATTTGGACGCGCTAAGGTGGGCGCATTTGCTCGCAGCCAGAGGCCGCATGATCCATTTTCCTATCACTTTCTTTTTAAAAATAATAATAATAAACATTCAATAAAACCGTTAAATATCCATTCATTTTTATTAATATTTAGTCCACACAAGCTGACCAGAGTGCCCCAGTAACATAGAAACAATGCAATTAAACAATTACTTTTAAATTATCAACATTTCACCTGCTGCGGCCCCAAAGCACATTCCTTCTGCTCCGGCGTAAACCTGATGGTCACCTGCTTGTGCGTAATCAGATGTCTCTATGGAGCTGCTGAAGAGACTAACGAGGTTCTGGACTTTTGCCTCAGACAGACTCATGGCAAGGCACGGCAGTTTTATTTATACAGCACATTTCCTACCCGAAGGCAACTCAAAGCGGATGGCTCATGGCTGTTAAAATGTGATGATTCAGCGCTCCGCTGACACGCTGGATCCGAAGATCCAAGCAGCTACTGGAGTAACGATTTCTACTTCAGCCAGAGTTTTAAAGTCAGGAAACATTTCACCAAATGAAATAACCAGAAGTCTACCAGACTCTCTGAAAGAAGGGTTTCCACTTTCCAGATCTGGAAGCTCTTGATATTGCGCTCTGGTGCGCAGATCTGTCAGACGCGCTCTGAGCTCCTATTGTGCGCCGCTTTGTGCGCACTGCCAGATGCGGAGAATAACACAGACGCTCTGATGGAAATCTTTCCATGATGTTACCTCCACGATGGATTCTTCTGTGGGCAACAAGGTCATTCACCCGCACTTTCCCCCACCGCCTGACATTCGCCAACATGACTATCAGCGCGTTAGTATGGCAAGCCGATTTAACATTTAAGCAGACTGGATGACGTGTATTCAGATATCTATAATTATGTTGTTCCTAGCAGAAATTAACATTCCAGAAATCTATAAAATCAATCATACTGTACACAATGGACATTGTGCACCCCCCCCCCCCCCGCACATTGGGAGGGGGGCGCGAAAAAATCTATGTATCCTAGGGGGGGGCTTTACCGAAAGTATTTGAGAACCACTGATTTAATGTAACATTTCTGCGAAGATCAGCAGATGATCCTGCGCCTTTCTTTGAAAGAAGTCAGGTGGTTTATTTACCAAATCAGCGTGGAGCGTTTCCAAATTTCGCTTTAATTTGGTTGGCTTTAAACTCTCATTTGCGAGCTTTTCATGGCATATTACACACATAAGTCGATCTTCTTGATTTGGTTTTGTTATAGAAATTTCTATGTCCTATACTGCTGCTCTATTTCCTTCACTCCTCATCTCCGAATCTCACACACACACACACACATCATGTAAACACACCCACTGCCTTATCTCACACTTTAAATAAACTCTGTTGGCAGCCGCTCGGGGCAGACTACACTCTGTTCTGAGTTGGTCTGTCACCCTTTGCAAACGGTTTATGTGTGGTTCATTTGTCTCTCTCTTTTCTCTTCAGCTTCAGGTAGTTAGGTTGATTGAAAAAATCCCTAACATAACTGGTCCTTCAAGAGGAGCCTGGAGGTCTCGCTGTCAACGCCAAGCGCCACCGCCGGACATTGCAGCACCCTGCTTTCGCTGGAGGTTGGTGCTTGGGGTCTGACGTCGCCCGGGAGCCACCGGGTCTGCGAACTCAAGCTTCTGAGCTGGGGAGATCTGGTGAGACAATCTTGTTTGGTTCTAGATATAAACACAGAGGACATTAAATTATGGCTTTTGAGCGTTATGCCTTATTTAAACGCAGCTATTGGCTGGTCTTTGAGCGTTTTTCCAATAATTAAACACAACTCTGGTGTTGATGATAAGGGCTTGAGCGTTGGTCCAGAAAGAAAACGCAGATAGGGGCTTGAGCGTTAGTCCAGAAAGAAAACGCAGATAATAGTTAAACAACTGTGTTGATATGCCAGTAAGATAACTGTGGAGAGTTCTAAATTGGGTTTGTCCACCGCACGGACTTTGACTCGTTTCGGATGGTTTTTGAGCGTTTTTGACCATGATAAACGCAACCTCCAGTTATATAATTGTTGGTCTGTCTGTCTGTCTGTTTGTTTACTGTTGGATGTGTGTGAGAGTGTGGATGGACTTATAACTTCCTTATAGAGAAGGGAGCTTATAACTCATTTTGCACACGTGCGTTTCGTACCGGTGGTCTGGATTTTATAGAGGTTGGTTTTCACACCGTAAGTTGAGTCCTGCTGTGTGTCTGCACACAGTCGAAGGCTGGATTCACAAGCCTAATTCAGACCTCGTGCCGGGGGAGTCGTGTTGTGATTTAAGTCATTATGGGGAACAAATCTTCAATAATGCCTTTGAGTAAAGACGGTGCATTCATGGAGGCAAAAAACGCCTCAATGTGGTGAATTGTCTAGGAAATGGATTAAACGCCATGGCTTTTCTGGTAATCTGAAGGTCACAGAAATATTATAGCTGCAGGGTGATCTTAAAATTGAGATTATAAGAGAAACAGACAAAGGCTGATAGAACAAACTGAACCTAGAATATGACTTATCAGAGTTATGGCTACAACAAGTTTCCCGTAGGCCAGATGAGAGAGAAAGAAAGCTGTTCTTTACAGAGGTTGTGTCAGCCTCGAATTAAAGCTGATATAACGTCCCTATATAGGAAAAGCTTAATTTGGCCCCAAATCGACGTTTTGTACTATGTAATTTGAAATAAAAAGGACCACACGTGAAGATTGATAAGTTAAGTGGCAAAATTATCCACGGAAAATAAAAAAAAACCCTTATTTCGGCATAGTGAATAGCACAAACGCATTAGGATAATTACTTAGTTCGGCAATTAGCTCCTAACTTGAAAAATAAATGAATGAATAGATAAAGAAAAGTGAAAAATAAATAATTACAAGAGAATTCAGTATGAATAAATTAAGTTCATCTGGAGTGGAGCAAAATTGGTTGGAAAATTAAAGTAAACATTATAATATAGCAGCAAAGGAGTTTTGGAAATTAGTTAAACTTTGGACAGTTAAATGGTTAAAGTTATATATAATATATAATATGTAATATATAAAGTAATATAAAATATTGCAGGAGACCGGTAGTTCTAATCCTAAATTTGAATGACAAAGACACAGATAATTCAAAAAGTTGATCTAAAGAGTCACACTGTCCGAGTTTTAAGGAATTCGTTTGAAAATTAGGTTGATAAATACATATGTGGTCTATAACAGAAGCTTAACTGCAGTCTTTGATTAGAAATATCTATTTGACTAATGATAGAGATCAATTTCTCTGAAGGACATCAAATTGTGTCAGCTTCCATCATATTTGGGTTAAAAACATTAAAAGATTATAAGCAGAGTGGTTCCATGATGGCTGGAGGTCATCTGATGGCGCTGAGATTTATATGTAATCTCTCATGCCAAAGTTAAAGGTCTGTTAATTTGTAAACAACTGAAGTACAATTCCTAATAAATATCCTTGAATTTGGGTTTCATTTCTAAATAAGGCCAAGTAAAGTAAATAATATAAGTTCCTATTGTGCATGGATTTAATCTAAACATCAGGAGTAAATGTTTTACTGAATGGGGAGAGGTAGAGCGTCCCGTCATGGTCACCGGGATCGATCGGATAACAATCTGAACACAGTGACATGCTAGAACTGCAATCAGAAAGGACATTTAGCTAGGAACTACAGGCTACCCCCTTCACATAACTCCAAGGTCATTGATAATCCAAACAATGCAGATATTCCTTCTCAGGGTTACCATGCGTGACTCGGAGTTTAATAGTCTTTAATGTTTGTCTAAACAGGTCTGGTACACTTGAAAAAATTAATTGGAAACTTATTTCAAATAATAAACTGTGAGTTCAAAATGTAATAAAAATCTTAAGTGGACATCTCCTAGAAATCAAGTAAAATGATCGAGGACATTTCAGTGGACAAGAGGTGAAGCCCGGGCTGTGAGCAATGAAAAGGTTGCAGTATACCTGTTACATCCAAAACTGCATATTGGATACTTTAAAGTATCGCCTCTGAACATTGAAATTCCTATTGTTTGGAGAATATGTGTTTAAATAGATTGACACTGAATCTTAATATACCACATTTCATACTGTTTAAAGATAAACACAACAGTGATGTGTCATTGGAAATAGATGGGACTGAAATCACAAGGGTAAAAGAAACAAGAGTTCTTTGAGTGTTTATTGACAAAGACTTGACCTGGAAATCACATATTAGTTACATAACAGGTAAAATTGCCAAATCCTTAGGAGCATTACATAAAGTCAAGTTCTTACTGACTAATTCTGGTTTGTTGGCATTGTACAATTCCCTGATTGTTCCATACTTGACTTATTGTGTCGAAATCTGGGGAGCAACATACAAAAGCTATACACAACCCTTATTTATTTTACAGAAAAGAGCTTTGAGAATCATCAACTATAGTGGCTGTAGAGATCCATCAAACCCGTTGTTCATCAAATATAAATTACTGAAATTTCATGATTTAAAAGACTGG
Source organism: Aphyosemion australe (assembly GCA_006937985.1). Taxonomy (NCBI): domain Eukaryota; kingdom Metazoa; phylum Chordata; class Actinopteri; order Cyprinodontiformes; family Nothobranchiidae; genus Aphyosemion; species Aphyosemion australe. Next base: position 64,188 of record SSNS01000196.1, on the reverse strand, counting down.
AAAATCTTACAACTATGTATAAAGCCAACTTAAGTACTCTGCCAACAAACGTTCAGAGGATATTTGTAAAGAGAACTAGTGATTATAGGCTGAAAGAAACTGATATGTTACAAAACCTAGATTTAGAACTCAAATTTGATATATTCAGGTTTAGAAAAATTTACAAATCCATAGTTTAAGAAAAAAATTTATATGGCCTCGACCTGGATTTTTTTTTTTAGCTGCTGGTTCTTCTGGTTCTCCGACTCTGTTTCCCGCTCTCCTCAGATTGTTGGCTGTTGGCGGATGGAATTTCTGGGCATTTGTTTTGGCTTCGTTCAGTATCCTTGACGTCCCGTTTTGTTGATGCTTTTTTGAATAGCATTGCAGTTTTTATTTTGCATTGTTCTTTAGTCTCTGTAGTCTGGCGTTCATGTGATGTAGTTTGGTTTTTGTCTGTGTCTTTCTTTTTTATTAACCAAGCATCCATTTCTCCTCCGTGGCAAGTGGCAACGAAGTTTCAATACGGACTTGTTCTATGAATACACCGGTAACCACAGTAAACAAGTGACGCGCTCCCTCTTGTGGCTGAATGCTGAACTGCATGTATGAGTCTTAAAAAAAACATAGCGTTGTTCAGAAATTAATTTGGCGACCCATAAAAAATGTTTTACGACCCCACTGTGGGTCGGGACCCCGTCTTTGGGAATGACTGTTCTAGATTTCTAAGCTAAGTTCTTGTGAACAAAAGGCCAATAAGTTTAACTACAAGTTAACCCTTGATGGTGTGGCAAACTTGTGTATTTTGATTTACTTTGGAAGTCTTATACATGTGAAATGTACCAAACAATGATATATACTTTCTGTATTTGTGTTCCAGTTTTACAAAAGTCAATAATTAAAGGCTAAAAGAGTAAATGCCATAAAAGATGACAACACTCTCCACAGCTTGAAGTTTTTGTGGTTTTTCGCTATCTGTCTAGCATGGTTAGCTGCACGTCTGTGTGAGGACAGAATAGTAAAAGGATAGTTACACGTCGGGTAGGGATGAGCCGGATACTCGTTTCAGACGAGTATCCGGTACGGATAATGCATCTTTGACGAGTACGAGCATGAACCGAGTAAAATTCATGATTATCTGTGTTCGGGTGGAAGGATAATCCTCATCGGGTAACTGACTGTCTTTACGCTCTGTGATTGGCCAGTCCCACAGAGCGCCCGCCCCTCCCGAAACACAAAATCATCCCTGCAGCGCAGGGAGCTGTGCTCCGCTCACACACGACAGTGACTGATGCTGTCTCTGTGCTCGTAGTAGGGTGACCAGATGTCCCGCTTTGTGTGGGACAGTCCCGCATTTTCATCACTTTTCACACGTCCCGCAAATTGAGACTCATGTCCCGCATTATTGACAGTCTCCCGCTTCGAGTTTCAACATGCATAAACTGTGTGGAGAAAGCTGCCTGTTGGTGTCAATCGAACCAGGAGGCGGGACTTTACGCAGGTCCGTAGTGCATGGAGCACGCACCCGAACCACCAAAGCAGAAGCGTCAGCGAGCACGGAGGACAGATGAGCGCGGTGGACAAAATGCTGTTAGAATAAACTAGTGGGTTAAAAGTGTTCAGAGAGACTCTGTTAGGGTCTTTGTGTTTTTTAAGAGCCATTTTTTGTGTCACAGCGTGGAGTCCAATATGAAACGGAGCTGAGAATCCAAGAGTCACAAAAAAAAAATGTTGGTCAGAAGCAGGTTTCCCATTTAGACAGGTCTAGCCTGGCAAGCCATCCTATATATGTGTATATATACTCTGCAAACACCCTAACCCTAACCCTATACAAACTCTGCAAAGCAAGAATTTGGTCTAGTTCACTAGGCTAAGACAGGTCCCAAATGAGTTTCTAACACACACACAGTGCTGGAGTTGTTTTGTTTCAGATACAAGCTAAACTCTTTTGAAGCACATTAAACAAATGCTGAGAGAATTAAATGAAAGCCTTCATTACTTTTTCTCAGAATTTGGATGAAAAAAGTCATTCTAAGGAACTCTATTAATAACTTCATATTAAAGTTAGTGATGTTTTTTCTCCCACCTAAATATTTACTAAAAAAGATTTGTTGTCGTTTTTGAAAAAAACACCATTTTGTTTCTGAATTAAGAAGAAAAAATAGCAAAAAATTATGGATATGTGTTGATTTTATTGGAAAATGTATTAAAAACAAACAAATAGATCTAAAAATATTACTGGTACTTTTACGGCCATTCTGTTGAGGAAAGTATTAAATGAAAACTCTGAAAAGCTGCTTACACCTGCATTTTTTTTTATTGTAGGCCTGTCTATATTTTTAAAATGAATTGATGGGTTTCAAATCCATTTAGCTAAAGTTACTCTGGAGAGGAACTGTGAAATACTAAATAAAAAGCTTTTGCTCTTTGCTTGTTCAAGTTGAATTTGAATGTATAGTGCATGACATATATGATGATAATAATAATTATAGTAATTTTATGTATATTTAACAGTGAAAACAGACTTATTTTTTTTATATATTTTTTTTTCTCATTGCATTCGAATTTTACGTTGTCCCACATTGAGTAGTCTCTGTCCCACATTTAGCGAGTTGGGATCTGGTCACCCTAGCTCGTAGCCATATAGATATCAGCTCTCTCGTCACGTTGCTTCAGTAATCAGTACTCCCTTCTTCAGCTCGCCTCTTTTTCAGTTTGTGTAACATTTAAAGTTACATTTCATAGCGGTGCATTTGACAAGACAGAGCTGAAAAGGGCTCATATCGCGTTGGTCACTGTCCTCTCCGGTCCTCTCTCTCTCTCTGTTTCTCTCTCTCTGTTTCTCTCTCTCTGTTTCTCTCTCTCTGTTTCTCTCTCTCTCTCCCTCCCTCCATCCCTCTCTCTCACACACACACAGACGCGCACACACACACCTCAACATTGTTTTGTTTAACTTTGTGTGGGGAAAAATGCCAAGAACTTTAGAAAAAAATAGTTTGATCCTAAAATTAAAAAAAATTAAAATTAAAAGTTGTGTCTTATTCTAGTAGTTTATATTTCCTACTGCATGAGTTTAGTTGTATTCATTCATGCACTTTAGTATTCATGTTCTGAGTTTATTGAAAAACTTGTTCTGTATTAGTTCCTTTACTATTGTGATCAAAAACACTGAATCTCAATTCTGAGGCTGATCTGTAAATAGTTTACAAATAAACAATACATATAGCAGCTTGTGATCAATCCATATCAATTTCAGCCTTAAAATAATGTACCGAGTTAAGCCCCACCCACTTCTGGTTAAACCACGCCCGTTTCCAGTTTAGGCCCCACCCACTCCAAATACAGATAATTTAGATGGTTGAACAGATACAGATACAGATAGTGGTGTACTCGCTCATCCCTAACGTCAGGCTAAGACCAGATCCACTGTCAACTTCACACTGATTAAGACGAGAACAACATCGAGCAACTAAATGGAACTGGCCGAGCAACCAAGGAATTGGAGATCACATCGGAAGTCTCAGGCTCCAAGTCATCTGGGAGATCTAGTAGGTTGTTACGGACTTTACTCTTTTTGGCCACAAGAGGGCCTCAGCAGCACTTACACCACATCCTGCACTCAGCTCCTCTGCTTGTTGCCCAGCTGTTGGACCTTTTTAATCATTATGTCAACCAGATAAAAGGACACACCTGTGATGTGAAAAGGGGGAGAAAACTCACTGAGAAGTGGTGACACGGAGGTGTCCTCACTGCTCTCTCTCCTCCTTGTTTGCTGGGCATCCTCAGCTTATTTAGAAGGCTCTTGTCTTTATATTGTTTGTTAACTAACTGCTTGTGGCTTGTGTAGAAGGCTCATATTTTACATTGTTGTTAAACTTAAAGCTGGCTTGTTTAGAAGGCTCCTTTATTTAAATTGTTTGCTTAATGAGGCCTGACTTGTTTGGAGGGCTCATTTCTTTACATTGTTTGATAACTGAAAGCTGACTTGTTTTAGAGGGCTTATCTTATTTAATTATTTTGTTAAATACTTGACGTTTAGACGTCTACTGAAGAGGCATAACCTCCTCCCTTTGTTTCTGAGCGTCTTTGTTACAAGAGACTGCTCCTTTTGGATTTTTTGGATTTAGACTGTGGCTTGATCTCCCCTTCCCTTTTGGGCTGGCGCTTTTGGTTCTGCGTTTTGGTACTGGCCTTTTTTATTTTTTCTTAGCTAACAGTCTCACCCCTTGACTTTTGGGTGTTTCCTCCCTCTGATTGGGAGGCTCCACAGGGGTTCCTTAAATAAAATCTTCAAACAGCAACACACGGACTCTGTTTCTGTTCACTGCCTTACACGCCTTTTTATTACTCCCTCTCCTCATCACTCCTAGCGAGCTGGGGGACATAATAGAGTGGGGGCTCTTCCTGGATTTATTTGCCCGTTTTAATCATTTTAATGTGTAAGTGCGTGCTCTAACCTTGTTTTGTGTGTTCCTTAGAGACTGAGCAGATGCCTACCTTTGACTTGTCTGCATTTGTGGCAGCCCCTTCTCGCCGGCTATTGGAGAATTGCCTCAAATCAGACCTGCAGCAGGTTGCCGCCCACTTCAGTTTAGAAGCCCCTAAACAGCTGTCGAAAGACGACTTCTGACAGCTCATCGTGGATTTCCTGGAGACCAAGGGGATTCTCTCTCCTCCTTACCATGGTGAGGCCCCGCCGCCTTCCAGCGAACCTGAGGAACGGCGTGATGAAAAGGATGAGACCCCTGGCGTTGACCCGCCTTTACCAGGAACTGAACTAAAAGAAAACTTTCCTCCAGCTTCGCCTTCACCGGCTCGCAGTCCTCCTCGTTCTCCGATGTCGGAAACCCGACTGAAAGTAAGACTTGCTCGCCTTCGAATCGAAGCAGATGAACGAACTCTTGAAAGGAATCTGCGCCACGAGTTTGATATGAAAAGACTGGACACAGACGTCCGCCTCCGAGAGCTGAAGGCCCAGAAACTAGCTGCTGCAGCCGTCTCCACCCCGTCTCCTGTCGTCTTGACTCCCGCTGACAACCACCCGACGGTGTCGACCTTGCCTCTTCCATCGGATGAGACATACACTGCCTCACCTTCACCAAGCTCTGCTTCTCCAGTGCCGGGTACACCGGCCATCGACGTCAGCAAGTGCCTTGCCGTCCTTCCCCATTGTAGAGGAACTGAAGTGGATTGGTACTTCCTTGCTTTCGAACGGATTGCGGTAGTTCTGCAGTGGCCGTGTGGGATCTGGCCCCTGCTCCTGCAGTGTAAGTTAACAGGTAAGGCCCTCCAAGTTATTTCTGCTTTATCTTTAACGGACAGTTCTAATTACGAGTGTGTGAAAAATGCAGTATTAAACGCGTATGAACTCGTCCCTGAAGCATATAGGCAACGGTTCCATTCAGAGAAACCCAACCAGTCCTATGTGGAATATGGCCACAATAAGTCTGTGCTATTTGAAAAATGGTGTGCTGCTTTTAGTGTTAAAACGCTAACTGACCTCAAGGAGCTCATTTTACTAGAGGAATTTAAAAGACAAGTGCCCGAGAGGCTTCTCCTCTACCTCAATGAACAAAAAGTTGTTTCCTTTTCTTCAGAGTTCTCGCTGACGCACAGGTCACGAGAACCAAGACTGGAGTCTGTTAGAGTGGTGAGACCATCTGAAAAATCTCCCAGTTACAGTGTGCCTCCAGAGTGTGTCTATTGTCATAAACGGGGACATTCAGTTCTTGAATGCTACCAGTTAAAATGGAAAAACCATCGGAATGGGAACGCTCCCCCTGCTAAAGATGTAGCCTTATGCTCACCCGCAGCTAATCTCTCTGCTACATGTGTTAAACCACATTCCTGTTTTAAGCAGTTTTTGTCCACTGAACATGTAACCCTGCGTGGTGGTGACACACAACACAAAGTGGTGATTTTACGAGACACGGGAGCATCTCAAACTTTGATTAAAAAGAGTCTTCTTCCTTTTTCTGATGTTAGCCGAGCCGGCTATTCAGTCATTCTGCAGGGTATTGAGATGGGTGCTATTCCTGCTGACATGCATCATATCCACCTTTCCTGCCCTCTAGTTACAGGTGACCTAGTGGTGGCCATATTGGACGAGTTGCCTCCAGGTGTGGACCTAATTCTAGGTAACGATGCTGCAGGTGGATTAATTCTACCTCCTCCTGAGCTCATCTCTACCCCAGAGGTTCATGAAAGCTTCGATTTGTTACCTGCATGTGTTTTAACTCGAGCTCAGCTTAAGAAAGACCCTGTTGTTGCTCTTAAAGAGACTATTTTACATCTTCTTTTATCAGATAATGGGTCCTCTGTATCTGTTCCAGACCCAGTTGAAGGTCCTGATGTGTCATCTAGAGGTCCCCTCATGGATTTACCTATAAACTGTGACACTTTAGCTGAGGCCCAGAAATCTGACAAGACTCTATAAGCATGTTTTGCCTTAGTTGCTGCTTCTCCATATGTGGGTCAAACTACTTATGTGGTGGAAAAAGACATTTTGTTTCGTTGTTGGGCTCAGCCTTCTGCTAAAGGAGCTGAATAGGGAAAAATAAAACAGATATTGGTTCTTGTAAAATTCCGTCCTCACATTTTATCCTTAGTTCATGAGAGTGAGTGGTCTGGTCATCTGGGGATAAATAAAACTTATTACTCCATTTTAAGACATTTCTTTTGGCCCGGTTTAAAGCAGCAAGTGTCCGAGTTCTGTAAAAGCTGCCCAACCTGTCAAACAGTTGGTAACCCGAACCAATCCATTCGGCCAGTCCCTTTACATCCAACTCCTGTGGTAGTGACACCTTTAGATCACATTGTTATTGATTGTGTGGGACCCCTTCCTCCATCTCGTTCTGGGAAGAAGTATCTACTCACCATTATATGTTCAGCCACCCGTTTTCCTGATGCTGTACCCCTGTCTTCCATTACTACTGGAAATATAATAAAGGCACTAACCAGTTTCTTTTCTGTTTTTGGTTTACCTAGGGTTATTCAGTCAGATCAGGGAACCAACTTCACTTCCCGGATCTTTGCTCAGGTTGCTAAAACTTTGAACATCAAGCATGTCACTTCCACCAGTTACCATCCCGAAAGTCAGGGTGTTGTTGAACGCTGGCATCAAGCCCTGAAAACAATCCTCCGGAAGCATTGCTTTTCATCTGGTCGTTCTTGGGCAGACGGTCTTCCCTTTGTTTTATTTGCTGCTCGAAATACTGTACAGGAGTCCATTGGTTTCAGCCCCCACCAGCTAGTGTTCAGTCATGCCCCTAGGGGCCCTTTAAAAGCATTAAAGAAAAAGTTCCTCTGGCCTGTTCCCCACGTTGATGCTAGTCTCCCGGGTGAGCTCATTTCAGAAGAGGTTAAAAGATGCTAACCTTTTAGCGCAACAGCATTTAACCCACACCAAACTCGCTATGAAGAAGTGGTACGACAAAAAGTCTGTTTCCAGAGTTTTACAAATAGGAGACAAAGTCCTGTTGTTAGCTCCTTTTTATCCCCGAAGGTCGAGGGCCCTTTTGAGGTCCTTAGCCAGCTAAACGAGTGCAATTATGTGATACACACACCGTTGCTTCGCTTAAAGACAAAAGTCTGCCATATTAACAGATTAAAGCTGTTTCAGGCACGTGACTCTGCTTTAGCTCAGCCTTGTGTAGTTTCTGTAGATAGGAAGTCTCCCCTTACTGAGGACTTAGACAAAAGCTCTGTGTTGCAGGCTGGTCCTCCTGTTACTCCTCGCCTCTGTAACTCTGAGGCCCTTAAGAACCTGTCCACCAGTTTGAATCATTTGGCATATTCCCAACAGGCTGAACTTTCTAACCTGCTTTATTCTTTTCCTGAGCTGTTTTCAGATGTCCCTACTCAAACACATCTGATAACCCACGACATCTTGCTCACTGACCAGACTCCCATCCGGATGCACCCGTACCGGGCCAGTCCACAAAAACAGGAGCTGATGAAGCAGGAAGTGAGGTATTTACTTGAGAACGGTTTAGCTAAACCTAGCTCTAGTTCATGGAGTTCAGCCTGTTTATTAGAAAAAAAACCTGACGGCACTTACCGATTCGTTACTGATTACCTCCAACGTACCAGATTCATTCCCACTGCCTCGTGTGGACAACTGTGTAGACAGCATGGGTGCAGCCTCCTTTGTCACAAAACTGGACCTGTTAAAAGGTTATTGGCAGGTTCCTTTAACGCCTTTTGCTTCCAAGATGTCTGCTTTTGTTACTCCTGACAACCTCCTCCAGTACACAGTGCTTTCTTTTGGCTTACAAAACGCCCCTGCAACATTCCAGAGGCTCGTCAATCAGGTTTTACATGGGATTCCCCATTGCATTGCATACCTCAACAACATTGTTGTCTTTACTTTGTCTTGGGATCTTCATTTACAGACGCTCCAGTGTGTTTTCGACCGGTTAAAATCTGCTAACCTCACGTTAAATCTGGCAAAGTGTGAATTTGTGAAAGCCACAGTCCGTTATCTGGGAAAAGAAGTGGGCCATGGACACGTAAGAGCTTTAGCAGATAAAATCCAGGCCATGGTCACATTTCCACCTCCAACAACCCATTGGGAGCTCCGACGGCTCATAGGCATGGCTGGTTTTTATAGGTGTTTCTGCCGGAACTTTTCAACTGTTGCCAAACCTCTCACTGACATGTTAAGTACTCGCCTTCCATTTTCTTGGACCTCTGACTGTCAATCTGCTTTTGTTTCCCTTCAAAAACTGCTCTGTTGTGCTCCAGTTTAAGCAGCTCCAGATCTTACCCAGCTGTTTAAGTTGGAAGTCGATGCCAGCAACACCGGGGCTGGAGCCGTTCTGATCCAGGAAGATGCAGATGGGCTTGATCACCCTGTTTGCTACTTTTCTAGGAAGTTCAGTCATGCTCAGCTTAACTACTCCACCATTAAAAAGGAAACTTTAGCCCTTATTTGGTCCCTGCAACATTTTCATGTGTACATTGGCAGCAGTAGTTTCACCACTCCTGTCTTCACAGATCACAATCCCTTGATGTTTCTTAACCGGATGTTCAACCACAATCAGCAAAGCTTGTTGCTTCAGGAGTTCTCCTTTGACATCTGCCACAAGAAGGGATCCGTTAACGTCTTTGCCGATGCTCTGTCCAGCAGTGTTTAAATGGAGGCTCCCTTGTAGGCATAGAGAACCTCGCCTCTTTAGGTGGAGTTCTTTGTTTTGTTTTGTTTTGTTAGTGTTGGGGGCCATGGAGGTTAGTGTTGGTCATTAAATGCTGGCCATCTCGGGAACACCCTTGGTGCTGGGGAGGTGTGCTCTGGGAGAGAGCCCCTCTCCAAATCCCTGGTTATTTGTGTTTAATACGCCCACCTTTCCGTCCTCATGAAGACTGGGGGGGGGGGGGGGGGGGGGGGGGGGGGGGGTAGTTAGTTTTGGGTTGTTTTTAGATAGCGGGAGTCCTCTTAGGTGAAAACAAATATTGTTTTTATGGTGTTAACGTTCCCCCATTTGTTTTCTTTAAGGGGGGATGTGTTACGGACATTACTCTTTTTGGCCACCAGAGGACCTCAGCAGCACTTACACCACATCCTGCACTCAGCTCCTCTGCTTGTTGCCCAGCGGACCTTTTTAATCATTATGTCAACCAGATAAAAGGACACACCTGTGATGTGAAAAGGGGGAGAAAACTCACTGAGAAGTGGTGACTCGGAGGTGTCCTCACTGTTCTCTCTCCTCCTCGTTTGCTGGGCATCCTCGGCTTATTTAGAAGGCTCTTGTCTTTATATTGTTTGTTAACTAACTGCTTGTGGCTTGTGTAGAAGACTCATATTTTACATTGTTGTTAAACGTAAAGCTGGCTTGTTTAGAAGGCTCTTGTTATTAAATTGTTTGCTTACTGAGGCCTGACTTGTTTGGAGGGCTCATTTCTTTAAGTTGTTTGATAACTGAAAGCTGACTTGTTTTAGAGGGCTTATCTTATTTAATTATTTCGTTAAATACTCGACGTTTAGACGTCTACTGAAGAGGCATAACCTCCTCCATTTGTTTCTGAGCATCTTTGTTACAAGAGACTGAGAGAAATCAACAAATATCCATACTTTTTTGCTATTTCTTTCTTAATTCAGAAACAAAATGGTGTTTTTTTTCAAAAATGACAGCAAATCTTTTTAAGTAAATATTTAGGAGAGAGAAAAAACATCACTAACTTTAATCTGAAGATATTGAGATCTAATAGTTTCTTAGAATTACTGTTTTCCTCCAAATTCTGAGAAAAAGTAATGAAGGCTTCCATTTAATTCTCTCAGCATTTGTTTAATGTGCTTTAAAAGACTTTTTAGCTTGTATCTGAAAGAAAAACAACTCCAGCACCGTGTGTGTTAGAAACTCATTTGGGACCTGTCTAATTACAGGGAAACCTGCTTCTGACCAACATTTTTTTGTGACTCGAGGATTCTCTGCTCCGTTTCATATCGGACTCAGCGCCGTGACACATGAAATGGCTCCTAAAAAACACAAAGCCTCTCTGAACACTTTTAACCCACGAGTTTATTCTAACAGCAGTTTCTCCACCGCGCTGTCCTCCATGCTCGCTGCCGCTTCTGCTTTGGTGGTTCGGGTGCGCGCTCCGGACCTGCGTTAAAGTCCCGCCTCCTGGTTTGATTGACAGCAACAGGCAGCTTTCTCGACACAGTTTTTGCATGTTGAAACTCGAAACAATAATGCGGGACATGAGTCTCAATTAGCGGGACGTGTGAAGTGACCTGTGAAAATGCGGGACTGTCCCGCACAAAGCGGGACATCTGGTCACCCTACCTCCCTCTGATTGGGAGGCTCCACAGGGGTTCCTTAAATAAAACATCCGAACACGGCGTGGTTCCTACCGGCCCCGGCCCGGCAAAACAACTGAACCCGGCGTGGTTCCAACTGGCCCCGGCCCGGCAAAATAACCGAACCCGGCGCAGCTCCACAGGCCCGGCTCAACGACACCAAACCAGGAGCGGCTCCACAGGCCCGGCAGAACAACACCGATCCCGGCGGGGTGCACTGGCCCACCCCGGATGCACAGAACTCGGCGTGGTTCCACGGACCGGCCAGGCAGCACCGAACCCGGCGTGGTTTCGACCTGGCCCATCAAAACGAACCCAGAGAGCGACGTGCGAACTAGGTGAGACTATTCCAATGGCCCCCCCCCTAGAAAAACGGAGAAAACTGAGAAACTAGAGGAGGATATGGAAGAAATAAAAAATCATTGAACTTTATGTCGGCCGAGCTGTCAAAGCTAGCAACACAACAGGAACACCTGCTAGGGCTAATGGAGGAGGTCAAGACACTGAAAGTCAGGCTGGCAGACAAGGACAAGAAGATTTTGGTATTGGAACAGAGGGTGGATGAACTGGAACAATACACCAGAAGGGAAGACTTGGTGGTAACTGGTTTGGAAACCAGACACAGAACTTATGCCAGAGTTGCTGCAGATAAAGACACAACAGAGGATGCTCCGCAGGAGGAACTTCTGTCACTGGAACATCAGGTGTTGGACTTCTTGCACAGTAAGAACATTAACATCCAAAGCGAAGCAATATCAATCTGTCACACCATTCCGAGAAAGGCAGACAAGTCAAAACCAGTCATCATAATGCGATTCACCAGTAGGAAGTACAGAAATGAGTTATTAAGGCAAGCAAAAAAACTAAAAGGTACAAATGTGTACATAAATGAACACTTGACAAAAAAGAATGAATCAATAGCTAGAGAAGCAAGAATGTTAAGAAAGCAGAAAAAAATCGTAGCCACATGGACAAGGAATGGGGTTGTATGGATTAGGGAGCAAGATGGCCTACATGCTAAAATGATAAGAGAGTTGAAAGAACTGGAAGCTGTGCAGAGTAAAAGATGATTTTTTTTTATTGTGTAGTGTAGATTAGATTATGATAAATAGAGTTAAGTGCATTCGGGATTTTGGATGGCAGAAGAAAAAATCCATCTAAAATTGATTCAGATGACAAAATATATGAAATCGATAGCAAAATAGATGAAAGTTTATTTGAAGTAAACATAAATTGTGATTATTATGAAGATGATCAACTCAACAGTGGAGTAATTATCCAGGATTCACTATCAATCATACACTTAAACTGTAGAAGCTTGTTTTCCAAGATGTCAATAAAAAAAGATTATTTAGGTAAATTTAAAAACAAATTTAGAGTGATTGCGATTACAGAGACTTGGCTCAAAGATGAAAACATAAATGAAGTACAGTTGGAGGGTTATGAACTTTATTTTGCAAATAGAACAAATAAAATGGGTGGTGGGGTTGCCCTTTATATTGATACAGGCCTTAAATGTAAATTAGTTGAGGAAATGACAATAATGGAAGATAATGTTATGGAAATGGTAACAGTGGAAATTAGCAATGACACAACAAAAAATATCATAATTAGTTGTGTATATAGAGCACCTGGTTCTTATATATAGTATAGGGACTATTTACTGACAAAATAATAGAACTAGTCGATCACATTAAAAACAAAACCTTGTTTATGTGTGGAGACTTCAATATTAACTTAGAACATCCTACTGGACAGAGAACATCAAGTGATTTTGTTGATTTAATGTATAGTTTAAGTTTATTCCCCTTGATAAACAAACCAACCAGGATCACATCCCAAAGTGCGACAGTAATTGAAAATATATTCACTAATAAAAAGGAGGATGTTATTAATACTGGGATATTGATGACAAATATCAGTGATCATTTACCTGTTTTTGTAGTATCTAAATACAAACACTACATAAAGCATAATAATACTTTAAATTATAAAAGAAATAAATCAGTTAAAACCCTGGAGGCACTAAATAAAGATCTTAAAAAGCAGAACTGGAATGAAGTCTATGTTAATGATGTCAACACTGCATATACATCCTTCATGAAAATAATAATGAAATATTTTAATAATAGTTGTAAGTTAATCAAAATAACTGGAAAAAGGGAAAAACAACCATGGATGACTAAAGGAATCAAAAATGCTTGTGCTAAAAAAAAATCATTTGTATAGGAGTTTCTTAAAGTCACAAACAAAAGAAGCAGAAGATAGATATAAAAAATATAAAAATAAATTAGTAACAATAATTAGGAAACAGAAAAAAAATTACTATGGTAAATTATTGAATAAGAATAAAGACTACACAAAAGCTACTTGGGGAATAATAAATAAGGTGACTAATAGAAATATTACAAAGTCAAGACTCCCAAACTACTTTGTCAAGGATAATAAAGACATTTTTGATGTTAAAGAAATCTCCAATGAATTCAATGAATTTTTTGTAAATGTAGGGAAGAGGCTGGTAGATAGCAAACCAATAATAGAAGATAAATTGAACACAGTAACTGGTAATGTCAAAAGTATTTTCCTTGACAAAGTAGAAAAAGAAGAAATAAGAAATATTGTAAAAAACTGTGGAAACAAACGATCAACTGATTATGAGGACTTGGACATGATGACTGTAAAAACTATAATTGACTCTGTTATTGAACCATTCACTTACATCTGTAATCTGTCACTGTCTACAGGAATCTTCCCTGATTCAATGAAAACTGCTAAAGTGGTTCCATTATTTAAGAGTGGTGATAAACACAGTTTCACTAACTACAGGCCAGTGTCACTGCTTCCACAGTTTTCCAAAATATTAGAAAAAGTGTTTGTTTCAAGGTTGGATAAATTCATCAAAGAAAACAATATTTTAAATCATGAACAGTATGGATTTGGGACCAAACACTCAACAGCAATGGCATTAATGGATTTAACAGATAAAATAAAAAGTACTTCATTTGTATTTTCTTTGACTTAAAGAAAGCATTTGATGTCATTGATCATTCGAGGTTACTTCAGAAATTACATCAATATGGAATAAGAGGTGTGGCTCATCAATGGGTTAAAAGTTATTTGGAAAATAGGAAACAGTTTGTTCAGATAAATGATGCTAGATCTAAACTTAGTGACATTAGTTGTGGAGTGCCACAAGGGTCGGTTCTCGGACCTAAATTGTTCATATTGTTTATCAATTACCTTATCAATGTATCCAGACTACTTGGTACAGTTCTGTTTGCAGATGATACTACATTTTTTTGTTCAGGATCAAATATACATGACTTAACTCAAGTGATAAATAGTGAATTAATTAAAGTTAAAAATTGGTTTGATATAAATGGACTGTCACTGAACCTGAACAAGACAAACTTTATATTGTTTACTAACAAACAAAATAGAGAAGTATCTTTAAAAATAGATGGAATGGAAATTCATAAAGTTAAAGAAATGAAATTTTTGGGAGTCATGTTCGATGAGAATCTTACTTGGAAGTCACATATAAATTATATAAAGGGGAAAATTGCCAAAGCCACAGCTGTATTATATAAAGTCAAGTTTCTACGGAATACTTCTGGGTTATTAACATTGTATCACTCACTGATTGTACCTTACTTAAATTACTGTGTAGAAATTTGGGGAGCCACATATAAAACCTATACACAACCTTTGTTTATTCTACAAAAAAGAGCACTGAGGATCAAAAATAACAGTCATTACAGAGATCCAACTAACCCATTATTCATTAAATTTAAAATACTGAAATTTTATGACTTGGTAGATTGGAAAATATTGCAAACAATGTACAGAGCAAATACAAGTATGTTACCGACTAATATTCAGAAAATGTTTCTAAAGAGAGTGAGTGGTTACATGTTGAAAGGAACCGATGTTTTTAAATTACCTAGATTTAGAACCAAACTTAAGGACTGTAATATTTCTGTATATGGTGTAAGACTATGGAATAACCTTAGGGAAATAAAAGAATCAAAATCAATTATCATATTTAAAAAACATACCAAAGAAAGTGTATTAAGATATTATGAAAATGTAAACTAAACTATGGCTATGATTAAAATCTGGAAAATAGAAAGTATTGGGGCTAGAAGAGTGTGTAAATCATTATAATTATTATTATAAATAATAATTATAAATAATTATAATTTTAATTTATTTATTATTTAATTTCTCTATGTAAAAAGGGGCAGAAATTATAAGATATTTTCTTCATTCTGTTCCTTTTCATTCAAAATTATATGATGCTACGTATAGATATACTTTGTTATTTTCTTATTGGTTTTTTTTTGTATATTTTTTGAATGAAATAAAGTTGAAAAAAAAAAAAATCCTCAAATAGCAACACACGGACTCTGTTTCTGTTCACTGCCTTAAGCCTAATTTATACTTCTCCGTCAGCTCCCCGAGGCAGAGACATGCATGCATTGACGGAATCGTTTTGCTCTCGAACTTCTCCATCACCTGGAGAGAGCTGCAAAGCTGTTCCCCGCCAGGACAACAGAGGGCGTAGCGCTTTTCTGGGGTATCCTGTCATGTATCCGGTCCAAAATAGTGCATTTACAGTTTATATTTCAATTCAATTCAATTCAGTTTATTTATATAGCGCCAAATCACGACAAGAGTTGTCTCAAGGCAATTCACAAAGTAAACATTCAAATTTAGTTAAGTTCATTAAGCCAATCAGTAAAAAAAGTTTCCTATATAAGGAACCCAGCAGATTGCATCAAGACACTAACTGTGTGTTGATACAATCCTCATACTAAGCAAGCATGTAGCGACAGTGGGAAGGAAAACTCCCTTTTAACAGGAAGAAAACTCCAGAGGATCCTGGCTCAGTATGAGCAGCCATCCGCTACGACTCACTGGGGGTTGAGAAGACAGAGCAAGCACACGCACACCCCACACACACACACCATATATATCAAGTAGTGTTTCTATGGCTACACTGTGATTTCTTAGTAGAAGTTCTATTTAGTAAGAGAAACTTTATTGTCTTTATCTGAGTGAATCTATAATTAATTCAATAGGTGAACTAATAGTAGCACATTCTATGTTAAAGAAAGTGAGATGTAATATCAGGAGAGGGAGAATGTTCAGTGGTTGGCAGCAGTGTGCCAGCCGATGGCCCCCTCCATGAGGCAACTACAGCTCAGCAGAACGCCAGTGTAGCTTCTTCTGGGGAGAAAAACACTTAGAGAGAAAATAAAGTTAACAGCTGGAATAACAGGAAATAATACAATTAGAGAGTGGTAGTAGAAGAGAGTAGCAGAGTGTGGAAAGTGGTCAGTATGTCCTCCAGCAGTCTAAGCCTATAGCAGCATAACTACAGAGATAACTCAGGATAACCTAGCCTTTTAGATGGAGGCATGTGGGAGGCAGGGCCAGGGAGAAAAGTCTTTAACGACTGTAGTCCCCTCTGTACACTCCACCTCCCTCTGCTCCCCACTCGTCTAAACCTGGGCTAACATCAGAATTTAACCATAAGCCCTATCAAAAAGAAAAGTTTTGAGCCTAGTCTTAAAAGTAGACAAGGTGTCTGCCTCACGGACTAAAGCTGGGAGCTGGTTCCACAGTAGAGGAGCCTGATAGCTAAAAGATCTGCCTCCCATCCTACTTTTAGATATTCTAGGAACCACCAGTAAACCTGCAGTCTGAGAGCGAAGTGCTCTGTTAGGAACATATGGAACAATCAGATCACTGATGTATGATGGAGCTTGTTTATTAAGAGCTTTATATGTGAGAAGGAGGATCTTAAAATCTATTCTGAATTTAACAGGCAGCCAATGTAGGGAAGCTAAAACAGGAGAGATGTGGTCTATCTTTTTAATTCTCATCAGAACTCTAGCTGCAGCATTTTGGACCAGCTGAAGACTTTTGACTACATTCTGTGGACCTCCTGATAGTAATGAATTGCAGTAATCCAACCTTGAGGTAATAAATGCATGAACCAGTTTTTCAGCATCACTCCTGGAAAGGATGCTTCTAATCTTAGCAATATTCCGAAGGTGGAAAAAGGAAATCCTACAAACCTGTTTAATGTGGTATTTGAATGACATGTAAGTACTGAACCCTGTGGTACTCCACAAGTAACTCTAGAGTATGAAGAAGATTTCTCATGTACATGAACAAACTGAAATCTGTCAGATAAATAAGATTTAAACCAGCCTAGCGCTGTTCCTTTGATCCCTACAACATGTTCAAGCCTTTCTAAGAGAATATTGTGATCGACTGTGTCAAAAGCAGCACTGAGGTCCAACAAGTCCAGAACAGACACAAGATTCTTATCTGAGGCCATGAGAATATCATTTGTAACTTTCACTAATGCGGTTTCAGTGCTGTGATGCTCTCTAAAACCTGACTGAAATTCCTCAAACAGATCATTAGTGTTTAGATGCTCACATACTCGATTGGCCACTATTTTCTCAAGGACTTTAGATAAAAATTAGATATTGGTCTATAATTCATTAGGTTTCTTAAGTAGAGGTTTAATTACAGCAACCTTAAACTCCTGCGGTACGTATCCATTTACTAAGGATAGGTTAATTATATCTAAAATGGGGGCAGTAACCAAAGGAAATGCTTCTTTAAATAATTTGGTTGGGATTGGGTCTAAAATACAAGCTGAAGGTTTAGATGAAGCTAATATTTTTGATAACTCTGAAAGCTCAACTGCATCAAAACAGTTCAAACACAGATGAGGTTCTACAGTTGCCTCTGATGCTGCCTCACTTACTGAGGAAGAAGAAATCGTGTTGGGGAGGATGCTGATGATTTTGTTTCTAATAGAATCTATTTTATTAGTGAAGAATGCCATAAAGTCGTTGCTGCTGAAGGCTAAGGGAATAGCTGGCTCAGAGCTATGATTCTGTGTAAGTTTGGCAACTGTACTGAAAAGAAATTTAGGATTATTCTTATTCTCCTCAATTAGTGACGAATAATATGCAGTTCTAGCTTGTTGAAGCTTATTTTTATAAAGCACTAGACTATTTTTCCAGGCTAAGTAGAACTCTTCCCGGTGTGTAGAGCGCCATGTTCTCTCCAATTTTCTAGAGTTTTGTTTTAAAGTACGCAGTTCAGAATTAAACCAGGGAGCCAACTTCCTGTGCTTAATGACCTTCTTTTTTAAAGGGGCAACATTGTCTAATGCCACACGTAAAGAGGAAGTAACACTATGAACTAGACTGTCAATTTGTGAAGGGCTAGAAATGAAATAGTTGCCCTCTGATAAGTTACACTGAGATTCTGAAGACAGTAAAGATGGAACAGTTGCTTTAAAGTTTGCTACAGCGTTATCAGATAAAGATCGACTATAGTGGAATTTACTTTCAGTCTGGAGAGCTCGGTTATAATAAACTCAAAAGTTATCATAAAATGGTCCGACAAGACAGGATTGTGTGGAAATACTGTTATCTCCTCACACTCTAGACCATATGTCAGCACAAGGTCTAATGTATGATGGCAGGAGTGGGTGGAGCTATGGATTCTTTGAGTAAAACCAATTGAGTCTAAGATATTACTAAAGGCTACGTTAAGAGGATCACTTTCAATGTCAACATGAATGTTAAAATCCCCCGCCACAATGACCTTATCAGTATTTAACACCAAATCAGACAAGAAATCTGAGATCTGATCCAAAAATTGAGAGTAGGGGCCTGGTGGACGATACAAGACTACAAACATAAGTGGTTTTAGAGTTTTGCAATCCGGATTAGGCAAACTAAGAATTAGACGTTCAAAAGAACTGTAGCTATTAATTGGTAGGGGACTGATTAATAAATCTGAATGAAAGATGGTTGCTACTCCTCCTCCTCGCCCTGTACTACGAGCAATATGATGATTTAAATAATTAGAAGGAGTCGACTCATTTAAACTAACATAGTCCTCTTGCTGCAGCCAGGATTCTGAGACATAACAGAGAAATCTGATTATCACAAATCAAATCATTAACTAATAAAGTCTTTGAAGAGATAGATCTAATGTTCAATAAACCACATTTAATTGTTCTAGATTTCTGTTCAGTAGAATTTGTTTTTATTTTTATGAGATTTTCATGATTTGCTTTATTAAGCCTGATCTTTAATCTGTTTGATTCTGGCCGTGGGCAGGACACTGTCTGGATGGGGTAGTGGGTGGGTAACAGTACAGAAGCTGCAGAGGGGAGGGTTAAACTACCACTCTGCTTCCTGGTCTGGACCCTGGGTTGTCAGGGAGGACTAATAAAATTGGCCATATTCCTAGAAAGAAGAGCTGCACCATCCAAAGTGGGATGGATGCTGTTAGGGATTTTCCCAATCACCTAACTGTCTGACGCTGAGGAAATAAGGGAGATAGGGAAAATCCCTAACATAAATTGGTCCTTCGAGCCGGATGTGTAACAGGAATTGTACTTCAGTTGTTTAGAAATTAACAGACCTTTAACTTCAGCATGAGAGATTACATATAAATCTCAGACATCGTGGAACCACTCTGCTTATAATCTTTTATTGTTTTTATCCCAGCTATGATGGAAGCTGACACAATTTGATGACCTTCTGAGAAATTGACCTTTATCATTAGTGAAATAGATATTTCTAATCAAAGACTGCGATTAACCTTCTGTTATAGACCAAATATGTATTTTATCAATCTAATTTTCAAATGAATTCCTTAAAACCCGGACACTGTGACTCTGTAGATCAACTTTTTGAATTATCTGTGTCTTTGTCGTTCAAATTAGGATTAGAACTACCGGTCTCCTGCAGTACTTTATATTACTTTATAATTACAAATTATATTTATATTATATATTACGTTAACCATTTAACTGTTCAAAGTCTAACTAATTTCCAAAACTCCTTTATGCTGCTATTTAGGATGTGNAGAGTGGTGGTAGAAGAGAGTAGCAGAGTGTGGAAAGTGGTCAGTATGTCCTCCAGCAGTCTAAGCCTATAGCAGCATAACTACAGAGATAACTCAGGATAACCTAGCCTTTTAGATGGAGGCATGTGGGAGGCAGGGCCAGGGAGAAAAGTCTTTAACGACTGTAGTCCCCGCTGTACACTCCACCTCCCTCTGCTCCCCACTCGTCTAAACCTGGGCTAACATCAGAATTTAACCATAAGCCCTATCAAATAGAAAAGTTTTGAGCCTAGTCTTAAAAGTAGACAAGGTGTCTGCCTCACGGACTAAAGCTGGGAGCTGGTTCCACAGTAGAGGAGCCTGATAGCTAAAAGATCTGCCTCCCATCCTACTTTTAGATATTCTAGGAACCACCAGTAAACCTGCAGTCTGAGAGCGAAGTGCTCTGTTAGGAACATATGGAACAATCAGATCACTGATGTATGATGGAGCTTGTTTATTAAGAGCTTTATATGTGAGAAGGAGGATCTTAAAATCTATTCTGAATTTAACAGGCAGCCAATGTAGGGAAGCTAAAACAGGAGAGATGTGGTCTATCTTTTTAATTCTCATCAGAACTCTAGCTGCAGCATTTTGGACCAGCTGAAGACTTTTGACTACATTCTGTGGACCTCCTGATAGGAAGGAATTGCAGTAATCCAACCTTGAGGTAATAAATGCATGAACCAGTTTTTCAGCATCACTCCTGGAAAGGATGCTTCTAATCTTAGCAATATTCCGAAGGTGGAAAAAGGAAATCCTACAAACCTGTTTAATGTGGTATTTGAATGACATGTAAGTACTGAACCCTGTGGTACTCCACAAGTAACTCTAGAGTATGAAGAAGATTTCTCATGTACATGAACAAACTGAAATCTGTCAGATAAATAAGATTTAAACCAGCCTAGCGCTGTTCCTTTGATCCCTACAACATGTTCAAGCCTTTCTAAGAGAATATTGTGATCGACTGTGTCAAAAGCAGCACTGAGGTCCAACAAGTCCAGAACAGACACAAGATTCTTATCTGAGGCCATGAGAATATCATTTGTAACTTTCACTAATGCGGTTTCAGTGCTGTGATGCTCTCTAAAACCTGACTGAAATTCCTCAAACAGATCATTAGTGTTTAGATGCTCACATACTCGATTGGCCACTATTTTCTCAAGGACTTTAGATAAAAATTAGATATTGGTCTATAATTCATTAGGTTTCTTAAGTAGAGGTTTAATTACAGCAACCTTAAACTCCTGCGGTACGTATCCATTTACTAAGGATAGGTTAATTATATCTAAAATGGGGGCAGTAACCAAAGGAAATGCTTCTTTAAATAATTTGGTTGGGATTGGGTCTAAAATACAAGCTGAAGGTTTAGATGAAGCTAATATTTTTGATAACTCTGAAAGCTCAACTGCATCAAAACAGTTCAAACACAGATGAGGTTCTACAGTTGCCTCTGATGCTGCCTCACTTACTGAGGAAGAAGAAATCGTGTTGGGGAGGATGCTGATGATTTTGTTTCTAATAGAATCTATTTTATTAGTGAAGAATGCCATAAAGTCGTTGCTGCTGAAGGCTAAGGGAATAGCTGGCTCAGAGCTATGATTCTGTGTAAGTTTGGCAACTGTACTGAAAAGAAATTTAGGATTATTCTTATTCTCCTCAATTAGTGACGAATAATATGCAGTTCTAGCTTGTTGAAGCTTATTTTTATAAAGCACTAGACTATTTTTCCAGGCTAAGTAGAACTCTTCCCGGTGTGTAGAGCGCCATGTTCTCTCCAATTTTCTAGAGTTTTGTTTTAAAGTACGCAGTTCAGAATTAAACCAGGGAGCCAACTTCCTGTGCTTAATGACCTTCTTTTTTAAAGGGGCAACATTGTCTAATGCCACACGTAAAGAGGAAGTAACACTATGAACTAGACTGTCAATTTGTGAAGGGCTAGAAATGAAATAGTTGCCCTCTGATAAGTTACACTGAGATTCTGAAGACAGTAAAGATGGAACAGTTGCTTTAAAGTTTGCTACAGCGTTATCAGATAAAGATCGACTATAGTGGAATTTACTTTCAGTCTGGAGAGCTCGGTTATAATAAACTCAAAAGTTATCATAAAATGGTCCGACAAGACAGGATTGTGTGGAAATACTGTTATCTCCTCACACTCTAGACCATATGTCAGCACAAGGTCTAATGTATGATGGCAGGAGTGGGTGGAGCTATGGATTCTTTGAGTAAAACCAATTGAGTCTAAGATATTACTAAAGGCTACGTTAAGAGGATCACTTTCAATGTCAACATGAATGTTAAAATCCCCCGCCACAATGACCTTATCAGTATTTAACACCAAATCAGACAAGAAATCTGAGATCTGATCCAAAAATTGAGAGTAGGGGCCTGGTGGACGATACAAGACTACAAACATAAGTGGTTTTAGAGTTTTGCAATCCGGATTAGGCAAACTAAGAATTAGACGTTCAAAAGAACTGTAGCTATTAATTGGTAGGGGACTGATTAATAAATCTGAATGAAAGATGGTTGCTACTCCTCCTCCTCGCCCTGTACTACGAGCAATATGATGATTTAAATAATTAGAAGGAGTCGACTCATTTAAACTAACATNCCTCCTATCTGTGTGGGAAACCGTTCCACTGCTATCAACCAATGAACAAACAAATAGACAGACAGACTAACAGACATACAACAGGAGATTGCGTTTATCACGGTCAAAAACGCTCAAAAACCATCCGAAACTCCCACAGTTCCCTTACCGGCGTATCTATCACAGCTGTTCAACTTCAGAGTAGCGTTTATTTCCGGGAAAAACGCCCAAAAACCTGCCAAACAGCGTTTATATCAAGGCAAAACGCCCAAAAGCCACAATTTAGGGTACTCTGTGTCAATAGCATATAACTGGAGATAGCGTTTATTTCACGGCAAAACGCCCAAAGACCTGCCAATATCAGCGTTTATAATAAGGCCTAACGCCCAAAAGCCATAATTTAGGGTGCTCCAAGTTAATAGCATATAAGTCCAGAGTAGCGTTTATTTCCTGGCAAAACGCCCAAAGACCTGCCACTAATTGCGTTTATATCGGCCAAACGCTCAAAAGCCAAACTTTAGGGTACTCTGAGTTAGGATCCACACATAAACAAGAATGTCTCACCAGATCTCCCCAGCTCAGAAGCTTGAGTTCGCTGACCCGGTGGCCCCCTGGCAACGCCAGACCCCAGGCGCCGACCTCCAGCGAAAACAGGGCGCTGCACTGTCCGGCGGATGGCATCTGGCATCGACAGCAAAGACCCCCAGGCACCGCTCGAAGGACCAATTTATGTTAGGGATTTTCCCAATCACCTAACTGTCTGACGCTGAGGAAATAAGGGAGATAGACATAATAAGACACAGACATAGAACCTTTTGCAAAATGGTGGCAGACTGTACTCTGTCCTGAGTTGGTCTGTCACCATTTTGCAAAAGGTTCTATGTCTGTGTCTTATTATGTCTATCTCCCTTATTTCCTCAGCGTCAGACAGTTAGGTGATTGGGAAAATCCCTAACAGATGCCGTCTCTTCGGGTCAGACCAGGTTTTCCCCAAAAAGTTTTCCAATTATCATTGTAGCCCACGTTGTTTTCGGGACACCACCTAGACAACCAGCGGTTGAAGGACAGCATGTGGCTAAACATGTCGTCACTGGTTCGATTAGGCAGGGGGCCAGAGAAAATTACGGAGTCCGACATTGTTTTGGCAAACTTACACACCGAAGCAACATTGATTTTAGTGACCTCCGATTGGCGTAACCGGGTGTCATTACCGCCAGCGTGAATAACAATCTTACTGTATTTATGCTTATCCTTAGCCAGCAGTTTCAGGTAGGATTTAATGTCGCTCGCTCTGGCCCCTGGCAAACATTTGACTATGGTTGCTGGAGTCTCTAATGCCACGTTTCTGACTATGGAGCTACCTATAACCAGAGTCGGCTTCTCAGTGGGTGCGTCACCGAGTGGGGAAAATCTGTTTGAAACGTGGACGGGTTGGTGGTGTCCCACGGGCTGGGTTCTAGGCTTCTTACGTACAGTCACCCAGCCGGCCTGAGGTCCCGGCTGCTCGGGTTCTACTGGAGGACCGCTACGGGGTGGTTCTGATCTAGTTAGCCCCGCGCTAGCTAAGTAGCTACGGCTATCTACAGGTTTTTCAACAGCGTGGAGCCGGGCCTCCAATTCCGACACCCTCGCCGCCGAAGCTACAAAAATGCTACATTTATTACACGTACCATTATCACTAAAGGAGGCAGAGGAGTAACTAAACATCTGACACACAGAACAAGAGGTAGGAGACGGAGAGGGAGAGACAGAAGTAGCCATAGCCGCGCCGAGGCTAAGCTAACTAGGCAAACAACCTTTCACACCACATAAAACTGCGTGCGAACTCAAAGGGTTCCCTAAATGCTAGGTGCAAAAGAAAATGTGTGTTTTCACGTGCTTATGTACTACAAGAACTCAAAAATGTCTCAGTACAGAGAAATCAAACCAATTTTAGCAAGCCACAAACACCGAACAGCTACACTGAGTGCAACACTGAAACAGGAATGGTAAATGGTAAATGGCCTGTATTTGTATAGCGCCTTCTTAGGGTTCTACAACCCCCCAAGGCGCTTCACAACAAAATCAGTCATCCACCCATTCACACACACATTCACACGCTGGTGGGGATGAGCTACGATGTAGCTACAGCTGCTCTGGGGCGCACTGACAGAGGCGAGGCTGCCGAGCACTGGCGTCACCAGTCCCTCCGACCACCATCAGCAGGCAAGTCGGGTTAAGTGTCTTGCCCAAGGACACACAGCAGCATTCACTGGCCGAAGCCGGGATCAAACATGCAACCTTCCGATTACTGGACAACCCGCTCTACCTCCTGAGCTACTGCTGCCCAGCCAACCAGAAAGCAAAATGACTCACCATATTTGCAGTTTATATTGTGCTTTTTTGCATTTAAGAGAATTTTTAACACGGACAAACTTGTCCCTCATTCTCCTCCACCTCTTCATGTGCTTGTCACCTCTAAACCCACGTTTCCCGTCATTTCCGTACACGAATAAAACGCTTGCTGTGCATCTTTATACTCCTCCAGTCACGGGTGAATAAACGTTCATATTTTCGGAGTTTTACCGCGAGGTAATCTTCAAGCTGCTCCGTGTGTTGGCCTCTAGATATCGTCAGCTCTCTTTTTATTTTTTGAGGCGGTGATGGCGGAGCTGGTGACGTATTTAAAGAAGTGGCGTTCTGACCAATCACAAGCTTGCGCTCTCCGTCTCGTTGGACGCAGGCCTGCTGCAGAGCTCTTGCAATGACGGATCATGGCGGTCCGTCCGTCCGTACTGACAAAAATGGAGTATAAATTAGGCTTTACACGCCTTTTTATTACTCCCTCTCCTCATCACTCCTAGCAAGCTGGGGGACGTAATAAGGTCCTCAGCCAGCATAGCAGCCACCAAGGCAAAGGCTAAAGCAGAAGCAGCCTTAGTAGAAGCAAAGTATGCAGCACAAGAAGCGAAAATGATGAAGGAAAAGGCTCGGATTGAGGCTGAAGCATCTCAACGCAAAGCAGAGTTGGATGCAAATCTGTAAGTAGAGAGGAGTGCCACAGCAGCCTCAGCAGAAGCGGCAGTCTACAAAGCCGCAGCAGAAATGGAAGCAAACCCTCTTGAAGACATAACCCAGATTTTTCCAGAGGATCCCGCTCAACGCACCAGTGAGTATGTGCAGGCTCACTACGTAACGCCAAATGCTCAGCAGCAAGCTTTGTTACCACAGGAACCAGATCAATTCAGTAATGGTCTTGTTAACTCAGGTGAGAATGTTGACGAGCACAAGGCTGGAGATCATTATGTCAGGCTGATTGGGTTAGAATGGCAGACTTGACATGTTAAAACGAGGGTGATGCTTGAAATTCATTGTTCTTCCATTGTTAACCATGGTGACCTGCAAAGAAACGAGTGCAGCCATCATTGTGTTGCATAAAAATGGCTTCACAGGCAAGGATATTGTGGCTACTAAGATTGCACCTAAAACAACAATTTATAGGATCATCAAGAACTTCAAAGAAAGAGGTTTGGAGAATCAGGAAAAAAGGCTTGTCCAGAGAAGAAAAGGTGAGCGTTACCATCAGTCCTGTGTCATGCTAACAGTAAAGCATCCTGAGACCATTCATGTGTGGGGTTGCTTCTCATCCAAGGGAGCGGGTTCACTCACAATTTTGCCCCAAAACACAGCCATGAATCAAGAATGGTACCAAAACACCCTCCAACAGCAACTTCTACCAACAATCCAACAACAGTTTGGTGAAGAACAATGCATTTTCCAGCACGATGGAGCACCGTGCCATAGGGCTAAAGTGATAACTCAGTGGCTCGGGGACCAAAACGTTGAAATTTTGGGTCCATGGCCTGGAAACTCCCCAGATCTTAATGCCATTGAGAACTTGTGGTCAATCCTCAAGAGGCAGGTGGACAAACAAAAACCCACTAATTCTGACAAACTCCAAGAAGTGATGATGAAAGAATGGGTTGCCATCAGTCAGGATCTGGCCCAGAAGTTGATTGAGAGCATGCCCAGTCCAATTGCAGAGGTCCTGAAAAAGAAGGGCCAACACTGCAAATACTGACTCTTTGCATAAATGTCATGTTTGTCAATTGTTGATAAAAGCCTTTGAAACATATGAAGTGAAATTATATTTTCAGTACATCACAGAAACAACTGAAACAAAGATCTAAAAGCACTTTATCAGCAAACTTTGTGAAAACTAATATTTGTCATTCTCAAAACTTTTGGCCACGACTCCTTTAAGCCCTATGAGATGTGTAAGCTGCAGCTGTTGCCCACCTGCTTAGACTCTATTAAAAACTGAATGAATGGGAACATTCTACAGTGAACATGGTCTTTAAACCATCAGTGTAAAATAATAATTATAAAACAAATCTTACATTTTCCATCTTAAATATTTTTGTGCAGCGCACCAGGCTAAAGACCAAAGGTGACAGATCATTTGCTGCTGTGGCCCCCAGACTCTGGAACTCTTCCCCACTGGGCCTGAGGTTAGTGGACTCAGTGGTCTCCTTTATAAAGCAGCTGAAAACTCACCTGTTCAGGCTGGCTTTGGTGTGACCTGTTGATTCACTCAGATAAAGACAATAAAGTTTCTCTTACTAAATAGAACTTCTACTAAGAAATCACAGTGTAGCCATAGAAACACTACTTGATCTATATGGTGGGTGTGGGTGTGGGGTGTGCGTGTGCCTGCTCTATCTTCTCAATCCCCAGTGAGTCGTAGCGGATGGCTGCTCATACTGAGCCAGGATCCTCTGGAGGTTTCTTCCTGTTAAAAGGGAGTTTTCCTTCCCACTGTCGCTACATGCTTGCTTAGTATGAGGATTGTATCAACACACAGTCAGTGTCTTGATGCAATCTGCTGGGTTCCTTATATAGGAAACTTTTTTACTGATTGGCTTAATGAACTGAACTGTATTGGAATGTTTACTTTGTGAAGTGCCTTGAGACGACTCTTGTCGTGATTTGGCGCTATTTAAATAAACTGAATTGAATTGAATTGATTCTTCCTCACTACATTCTGTTCATGCTGCTGTCTACCAATTCTGTCTTTTCTGGGATCCCGTATTAGCTTTTCTTATTCATTTTCTTTCTTCCTTTTAATTTTTTTAATTTGAAAATTTCCATTTACCCCATTTTTTTGCAATATATTTTAACTTATATATATATATATATATATATATATATTTTATCGTTTTTTTATCTTTTCATTTTTTGTTATTGCAAAGCACCTCGTGACTTTTATCTTGAAAGGCGGTCAATAGAAAATCGTTTCTTCTTTTTCTTCTTAAATTTGTCACAAGTCCTAAATAATATCTAGATTTTTTTTTGCATCTGTAGGAGGATCAGGAGGTAGCCTGTTCTGTGTAAGCTGCAGGGAGGCATGGATCAATGGGTGTGTGCTATGGTGCCTCTCAGCTGCACTGATAGCCAGATTGCTGAGTTACGGTATTTACTTTAAAATGTATTTTTGCTCAGGTGTCTCATCAGGCAAAGACTTAACTGAAAAAGCCCCAAAGAAAACAGGGCCTGCATGCTCTTTAGAAGCTAATTCAAGTTATTTTGCATGCAGCAGTACTCATCAATTACACACACTGTGAGCTCATGTTGTCTCAATCATTGGTTACGCAAACTCAGTAATTGTTTTCCTAGGAAGTAACAGGAACGGGTAACACATAGCTCAATAGCACTTCCTCTCTAATGTGCTTCGCACAACTGATTCCCCACCCCCCACCCCACTTGATGACACAATTACTCTTCTCCCGTGGTAAAACTGATACAAAATAAATTGACTGAATGCACCAAACCCCGGTGTACCACCACCAACATTGTGTCGAGTGTTTTCAACCTGTGTTACAGGACCAGGTTATGGATTCTTCAATGCTTAAACAAACCAAGAATCTTTCATCATTCACAATAAACCCTCTTCAGCATCAAACTTCACTGTTCAAGTTAAATCTGTCACCTTAAAGCACTAAAGGGTCCAGTAACAAAACCCTAAAATTTAAATGCTGCACTCTGCATTTAAACACTCTGAAGGCGTCTCAGCAGCGTGATTCGCTCAAAGTGTCGTTTGGAACAGCAGGCAGCTGCAGAAAGGCCCTCTGCAACAGCTAAGCAAGAAAAAGATCTGAAAATGTATCCTGTTTTTCTTTTTCTGCAATTGGTCAATCTTGCCTTGATGTGACAATGGCCAGCATTTCTTTTACTAAAGAAATTTTGATAGTGCAACTATTTTCTGATGATAGCTGCAGTTGAAGCCCATCAGAGTAGGCTGGGTAATTTTAGTTTTAATGGCAAGCTCCTTTGGTTGTTACTGTCATGTGGAACAGTACCAAAGTCTTTGGAACAAAGAGTGCAACACTTTTAAAAAAAACATTCTGACTACAAAATCTTTTCCTACTTGTACCTTCCTAATTTAGTCAGATACTGTTATCTTAGCAGATTTAATTTGTGATGTAAGATTTATTCTGATTTTGGGCAACAAATAACATTTTTGTTTTGTATTACAAAAACTTTATTGTTTTGGACAGTCTGATATTACCGATGTGTTTTCATAGTCTGACAATAAACGTAAAATTGTCGAACATATTGACCGACGTTCTTCTTTTGTTAAAATAAAAAACTTCCTAAAAACCACAAACTGCAGACTGTTGACCATTTAAAAGGAGTCCATGATACAGACACTTTTTTCTTTCAATGATCCATCAGAGATCGTCTCTGATTTCTGCAGATGCCTGTAGGTAGCACACACTTATTGATCTGCGCACCGGAAGCATTAAAGACGCTGTGCAAACTCAAGGTAAGCTAAATTCTTAATATAACATTTGTGCAGTAATGAAATCAATAGACAAAATAACATTTTGCTCTTAACAGTGGTGTATTACATTAGTCTAACAAACAGCTGGGATAGCTGTATGGAGCTAGGATTGGGACAATATTACATAAAACTTGTACCAAGTTTTGTAACTTGTAACATGTTTCATGGCATGTAACTCTGCATTTGTAACTTTTAACTTTAGTTTTGTAACATGTAATTCTCTATTTGTACATGTATTTCTCGTTTTGTAACATCAAACTTTAATTTTGTGCAATAAGACAGTTTATGGATTCACTAGCAGTGTTGGGAATGTTCGTTCTAAAACCGAACTAGTTCAAAGTTCAGTTCATACATTTTAAAATGAGCTAGTTCATTTTTTAGTTCATAATTAAAATTTTTTTTAACTAAGTTCACTGTTCCAAAAACGAACTAGTTCATAGTTCTTTTTTTCCCAGACCAAGAATCAATACTCTCTCTCTCTCTCTCTCTCTCTCTCTCTCTCTCTCTCTCTCTATATATATATATATATATATATATATATATATATATATATATATATATATATATATATATATATATATATATATATATATTCTAAATAGCATGAAGAAAAACTGAGTGGCTTTCATTAAAAGATGAATTATCAATCAATCTGACGGATGGACCAGGCTGAGGTAGGAAACAAGGATGTACCTCAAAGTGCAAAACATTTAATTATCTTTAAGGAGTCATCACCTGAAATTTTCACTTTTCCACTTAAAAAATGTATATAATGGCTTCCTAATGATTTTTCACTGGCTGAGAATCCGATATTTAACATTGACGCGTTTGTTTAATCTTGCCTTCTTCAACCAGCTCACATGCACCCCACGAGCATGCGCGTAGAATATAAACAATTATGAACCAGCAGCGAACAAACAAGCTGGACCAGCCATGTCCTACCTGTTACCTGCAGTAAAACCTTTTTGTCAAAAAGGTAGCGTCCCGAAAGTGAAAACAAGGCAGCGTCAATTCAGTTGTGTGTTTTGCTAACGTAGCTGCGCCGCAAATTATGCTGCGCAGGTTTTGATAAAGTCAGGAGGAGAGAGAGTAGCTCCTGCTGAAATTCAGAGAAAACCACGGCCTGGCACGCTATATCCTATACATGGAAACATATATACAGAGCAAGATCTTTTTCTATTGCTACACTTGGTCTATATTTCTATGCTAGGAAAATAAAAAAACATTTATATAATGTTGGCTGGCATGTTCCAATTTTGAAAATAAGTATTACATATACATTTGTACTTGTGTTTTGTAGATGATGGCAAATGTAAGGTCACACGTGGAAGCTGGTGAAGCTGAGGTCCTTCCTGATGCTGCTGATGATGTGATGGAAGGCAGTCTGTCTACAGAGCACCACCAGCTAACCTCGGTGAACCGTGCAACGCAGTGCAACTCCAGACAAGTCATTTCTCACCGATCATCAGGTAAATTTTAATCATTTAAACACAAAATAGATTATATTATCATACATGAATAATTTGACTGAAAAATAACAGTCATCCTGTTCATTGTAGCTATCTAGTTTTTATTACATGTGTGCCTCACATGCTCTAACACGGTTCCTAAACAGACAAAAAGTAGTGATTGACCTTTAATTTGAAGCAAAATAATTACAGTCCCAGAGAGCGTTAACATCAAAGCACGTTTTCCCAACTCTTAGCACAACCAAAGGATTGCAAAAGAAATGTGATCATTTAACCTAGTATTATAGAGACCGTACAGCTTCTAGGAGATCCTAAAACATTATTTATATTATTAAAACAAACCTGATTTTCTCAGGAACCCAAGTCAGTGTTGGGCCAGACACCAGGGACGTGGCAACCCAGTATGAAGAGAAGGACACACCTGTGACGTCATCATCAGTGGTCTCATCGGTTCCCCCAAATGACCAGGATGAGGACTTCTATCCTGATAATGACATGTCCATTGAGACTGAATCATCAGATGATGATGTGTCTCTGGAGAAGGAGCCAAGCTGATCAGTAACACATTCCATGAACCTTTAGAAGCTTTGGATGTTATGTTAAACATTTTGCATTTTAGCCAACCATCAAGGGCAGACAAATATATTGTGTGTCATGATGAGCTGATGGAGCTGTTCTCACTCTGCAACTGTGGTGAAAGATCAGAGGTGATCATCACTAAAACGTCTGGCACTTTCATAGAAGTTAAACAGGTTTGTGACTCACTTGCTTTACGTAAAGCCTGCCGCACATGAGAACAAACTACTGAGCTTACAGTCATTTGTGGCCGTTTGCTTAGCAGATTCCTCGCTGTGTGCGCCTGTTAGGGATTTTGTCAATTACCCCAACCGGAACTGAGGAAATAAGAGAGACAATAAATCACACAGAACCATTTGCAAATGATGACAGACCGACTCAGGACAGAGAACAGTCTGCCCCGATCAGCTGCCAGCACCGTTTATTTAAAGTAG
The DNA here is from genome assembly GCA_006937985.1 of Aphyosemion australe. Lineage (NCBI taxonomy): Eukaryota > Metazoa > Chordata > Actinopteri > Cyprinodontiformes > Nothobranchiidae > Aphyosemion > Aphyosemion australe. Next base: position 32,576 of record SSNS01000196.1, on the reverse strand, counting down.
GAGATAAGGTAGTGGGTGTGTTGAGAAGATGTGTGTGTGTGTGAGTGTGTGAGATACAGAATGAAATAGAGAAGCCATACAGGACATAGAATTTCTATGACATAATCCCTCCTGTTTATGGTATTTATACATAACATGCATGAAATATCATCCACTTTCATAACTTGTCACCATTTTCTATGAAAGCTTCATTAATCATGACTTCAGGGAAGGGGGAATGGATAAAACCAGGACAGGTGTTCGTCCTGAAAATCATACACACCGAGGCGGTACAAGGAGAGCAAATCAATACACCGAAAATAAGCGTCAACAGCAGAATCAAAACAATCAACCTCGGTTCTGAACGTGAAATCAGTAGAAGCAATCACATGTTGGGGAATCACAGAATGTGATGCTCCAGCTGTGCTGTAGTCAGCGATTAATACTACAACATTAATAACTTCATCCAAAGCATCATTCCAGTAAAAACGTAGAGTAAAAATCATCATTTACTGTTGGGATACCGGAATACCGGTCAAATCAGAAACATCAATATCAATAGGAGTGGCAGGTGCGGGAGTCAAAGCAGCAGAATATTGAACGAGAGAAACATTAATCATATTGGTGATACAACTTTTGATACATGGCACGATGCAGCATGAAAATACAGCAAGAAAAACTAGAAAAATAATGACAGGAACCAAATATGTCAGTAACAACTGGTACCATGAACTGGGATACAGCCATTGCCAAAAGGTGGATCCACTCGGAACACTGGTTTCTTCAGCCTTCATGTGAGACAAGAGGCTATTCATGTGTGCAATGGCAGCTGTGACGTTGCCTGATGTGTCAGGTATGAAGGTGCAACACCAGGAACCTAGAGTGTGCGTGACGACATGACAAAGACCCCCTTCAGAGGCCAACAGCAGATCCAAGGCTAGCTGGTGTTGCATTAACATGTTCCTGGTTGCTACCATGAAAGGTGGAAAAGCCGAAAACCCGTGGGACGCGAAGTCAGTCAGGTTTTCCAGCTCAACATGCAGGTGATCTATTTTATGTGCGTTATTAACCGTGCCCCACCAGGGGAACAGTCCAGAGAAGAACTTAGCACCCACACCAACAACAACCTTTTCTGAGTCTGAGTCACGCCTGCGACGGCCACGAGCCTTATGGTGGGGTGCGTATGGCAACTTTGAATGCAGCGTGACTGGAGGGTGCAATTGAATGAGTGCGCACGTTCCAACCCATCCTGGAGGCAATATCTGATAAAGGTTGCTGCCACACAGCTAGGCCGCATTAGTGGAGCTGGTACAACCTGCATCAGACGGCCAGGTGATGGTGTAAGAGTCCAGCAGATGGTGTCCTCGAGCTCGGCCAGGAAACAATGGCAGGCAGGAAGGGTTTCCTGTGATGCGCCAGGAACAAGCTGACCTGAGGAGGAGATGACATCTGGTGGCATTAATCTCGCCTACATAAACACTGGGAATATCGGCTCTAGGTGACCTTCTGAAGCAAAAAGAGTGATTCCCAGGAAGGAAGCGTGTGCCTATTGTAGCTACGGGTTGTGTGAGTCTCCCGGTGGGGTCTGCAAAAACATCAGTACTATTGAGTCTGATCAAATTGTCATGCCATGAGGAACACTGCTTCAGAGCAGAAGTGTCTGTGCGCAACCAAAGATCATTTGGGTCAGTGGATTGTCGTGGATGAGCTAAGCCATACAGAATACAAAAAACATCAACTGAACTTAACGCTGCAGGCCGTAGAAGTGATGACTCCTTGAGGGTGTGTGGTATCAGTGAGCAGACATAGCACGACGTGTTGACTTGTGCTGCTCGGACGATGGCAGTGACCGATGCAAACCAGAAGTTCCCTTCCGACAGTGGTGCGCCCAGACGAACTTCCTCCATTCCAGGAACCGCGAAATTTATGTTAGGGATTTTGTCAATTACCCCAACCGGAACTGAGAAAATAAGAGAGACAATAAATCACACAGAACCATTTGCAAATGATGACAGACCGACTCAGGACAGAGAACAGTCTGTCATCACAGGGAGTGACGAATGAAGCAGAGGCAGCTGGTGATTGCCCCTCCACTCCTACGCCCCTCCGTCTCGTCAACAATATGGTCTCCTCCTCCGGTGTTATCAAGCCTAAGACCTGGCTATCTCTGTTTTGCTTTTTCTGAGCTTTCTGTGCAGCTCGTCTTTCTCTATTTCTCACCCTCCGGGAAGCTTCCTGCAGCCACAACTCCGAGAACTCATACTCAGTTTTCAGCTTGCTCTTTCTGCCTTCGTTCTTTGCCTTTATAATCTCAATCTTAAGATTGAGATTATAGAAATTCTATGACAGTGCCTAATATTCACTGAGTTTTCTGCCTCACAAGACGCTAAGGTGAAAATCAAATCAGTTTGATATTTTTCGCCTCACAGGGAGCAGAAACTCGCTGTGTGCACACAACGTGAGCTGTCTGCTGAGCTGAAATCTTCAAGTGGCAAATCACAGCGCGTTCTACCCTCACATGACTCCAAGGTGGCAGCCTCCTGTTTGCATGTGAGAAAAATAAATGAAACGGAGCTGGATTTGGAGGAAATGCTTTTACTTTTTTTGCTAATGAGGCGTCGCCGCCATTGTTGTTTGAAGGTTAGAGTATAGATACAGTCATGGCTGCAAAGAGGGGCCAGGCAAGGAGTTTATGAGGGTGGTGGCGACGCCTCATCAGCAAAAGTAGAAGCGTTTCCTCCATGTCCAGCTCCGTCTCAGTTTTGTTTATTTTTCTGACATGCAGACAGGAGCATAGCCACGGGAACATTATTTCAGCAGGGGGTGCTGGGAAAAAAATAAGCTCAGCTGCGCTCAACTCATTATGTCTAGGTGAATCATAGCCTACGTGTAGTATACGCATTGATATGAGTCTCTATATTAGAATGAAGACAGCCTCCAACAGTCTTCAAGCACTGCTTGAAAACCTACGACTCCCGTCTGCAGTTGACCAATGAAAACACACCTTTGGGACGCCGCAGCAGCAAGACTCCGCCTCTCTGAGTTTCCTATTCAACTGATGCTTAAAATGCGGATTATAAACTACACACCAGTTTTTATTTTTGTTAAGAGCCCAAATAAAACCGGAGTTATACTAAAATAATTAAACTAAGAATGGGTTCAGTAGCGTTTTGTTGCTGAGGGAGAGGATGGCTGTGCGATCTGACAGCAGGTGTCAAAAGGAGCGCTGATGCGCTGTCACTGAGCGGAGAAAACACTGAGACAGACATTGACGGCAAAACTTTAGATATTGGAGCGATCTGTGACAGATAGTTACTTCTCTGTAGTTTAGTGGTTTTTATGTATAAAGGAGGATGAGAAGGATGGATGTGCAGCAGACAGATCAGCTGTTTAGCTGGAAAACGGGAAAAGGAGCAGCAAGCATTTTATTCGTGGACAGAAATGACGGGAAACGTGGGTTTAGAGGTGGCGAGCGCATTAAGAGGTGGAGAATGAGGGACAAATGTGTCCTTGTTAAAAAGTCTCTTAAATGCAAAAAAGCACAATAGAAACTGCAAACATAAACTGTATACATGACAATATACCCCAGAACTCACTGTTGCTGCATCTCCTTTTGTTTTCTCGAGGCGTCCCAAAAAAAGTCTAAAATCCGCTTTTGTGCCGTTCTTGTAAATAAATCTGAGGTCACCAGCAGGGGGTGCTGCAGCACCCTTACTTCCCACCGGTACTGGACAGGAGGCTGCCAAATTGGAGTCATGTGAGGGGAAAATGCGCTGTGATTGGCCACTTGAAGATTTCAGCTCAGCCGACAGCTCACGTAGTGCGCACACGGCGGGTTTCTGCTCCCCGTGAGGTGAAAAATAACAAACCAGTTTGATTTTCACCTCAGCGCCTTGTGAGGCAGAAAACTCAGTGAAAGTTAGGTGCACACAGCGAGGAATCCGCGAAGCAAATGGCCGCAAATGACCATTAGCACTTTGCTTTCATGTGCAGCAGGCTTAACAATTGTCTTTTTCTCTGTTTACCTTAAATCTTTGTTTACAGTTTTTTTCGATTGCTAAAACGCGTTTGTCGAAACTGTACGTTTCTTTCAAAACTGCACACACAAAACCCCAAACATCACACACAAATTGCTAAACCCTGGCATCCCTTTGCAAAACAACTCTGCCATCAAATCTAGTAACATGTTAACAAAATGGAACACGTGTTTTCATTTGGTAAACACAGCCATTTTTTCACATGACACACACATACCATTCATTGAATAAACACAAGTAGCATTTGGCAGAACACTACCAAGCATGGAAAGAACACTGAAGAGCAAAACTGAAAGCACAATTAGAGATATGGAACAAACTGAATCTATTACAATGCCCACTTCTCTCATAGACAAACATTAGACACACACATTTAGAGACAAAACACTTTATTTTTAAACCACACCCCCACCCCACCCCTCTCCCATTCAAGCATATCCATGGGGCATCATGGAAAATACATTTCATACCTGTTCTCCATCCTGAACGCCCGTATGATGGTCGACACTGTGAAATGGCTGAGGTTTGGCTGGACCCTCTGGCCAGCCTCCCTCATGGTCAACCCATGGTTGAACACATGGTCCAATACAGTGGCACGAATCTCATTGGAGATCTGGATTTTTCTTCGTTCCCTTGCTTCTCCTTGTTGTCCTCCTCCTCTTCCTCTTCCTCCTCCTCCTCCCCCCCTTCCCCGTCCTCCTCCTACTCCCATACGTACCCCTCTCCTTCTCTGTTGTCTGTTGTCTCTGTTCTCCATTGCTCATCAAACACAACAAAGCATCAAGCCTCCTTTTATGCTGCAGTCCCTGATTGCAAATTGCTCGCCAGACCCGAAAGTTTAGAGATTTAAATATTTGTTTGTTGTTGATTGAAGCTTTGAGGATTTATGTGAGAAGTGTGTGTAAACCTGATAATTGTGTGCTGTGTTTTGACAGCAAGGTAATGTGAAATTGACATCAGAGTGTAAAGGAGGAAAATCAGAGTTCTAATATGATAAGGATATCTTGAGTAGTGATAAAATGAGTGAAGCAATTGGGAACAGAAGTAGAGGTTGTGAAAATCGTGCCTCAATTTTGCTTTTTGAGTTTTAGCAATTGAAAAAAACTGTAACATGGGATATTTTGTTTTCTATATATATTTTAGACATGCTGTTTCTGTGGTTACACAAGATCCTGGCGGAACCAGCCAATTCTACACAAGCACATGCCAGTCTGCAACCTGCTGCTGTCTGGAGCCATGCATTTCACAGGCTGTATGGTGTCACAGACTCTGCGAATGATGTCCCTATTGGGTGTGCAAACTATTTCCACAGGGACTTACTTTAGGCATCAACGACTATATACAACCCCTGCTGTTATTTTGGTTTGGAAACAGCAACAGAATACTCTGAAGCAGCAGTTGAAGGAGATGGGAGGCGGTCTGTTGTTGTCTGGTGACTGCAGATCTGACAGCCCTGGTCACTGTGCTAAATATGGCTCTTACACCCTTATAGAAGACAGAATTAGCAAGGTCATCGATATACAGCTTGTGCAGGTATGTTACCCATTATATATTATATTTTGAAAAATATCTCTTATAAATGTATACTTGAAGTGTGTTTTTCTTTTTCAATTCATTTTAGAGCTCAGAGGTTCCAAACAGCACATGGTGTGAGCTTGAGGGTCTGAAGCGAAGCATCAGGCTCTTTTCAGACTCTGAAGTGAACGTGGATGTTCTGGTGACTGACCGCAGTCGTCAGGTGGCAAAGTGGGTCAAAGAGCATCTGGTACCACAGGGTACAAAGCACTTCTACGACGTCTGGCACTGTGGAAAAAGTAATTTTGAATATTATTATATGTTTATGCTGTTGTTTTCTGGACTACACAATATTCAATTTCCACTTCTCCAGGTCTTTCCAAGAAACTTGACACAATCATCCGAGAGCGGGGTTGTGATGATGTGGCTCTGTGGAAGCAGTCCATAGTGAACCATCTGTACTGGACCGCTGCATCCGCACCTGACGGCAACCCTGATTTGATGGAGGCAAAATGGAAATCACTAGTGAATCATGTTCAGGACATTCATGAACATGAGACACCTGAATTTCCAGTTTGCCTACATCCGCCATTGGATGGACAAAGCAGGAACAAGCAGTGGCTAGTTCCAGGTAATTATTGGAAGTCTCCCGAGTGCATTTCCTATAAGGAAATTGAATGTGTAGTTTATTAAATGTGTCTTGTTTGCCTACAGGATCAACTGCAGCAGTCAAATAGGAGAAAGCAGCATTCCAGCAAGGATTTGTGAAGGATGTGAGGCAGCTGTCTCCTCAGCACCAAACATACTCACTAGAGGCATTCCACTCATCATATTAGTCAAATGTGTTGTAATTTAAGTCATAATTTAATAAATTAAAACTTTTTTGTATTCTGCAGTTTCAAACTGTGTCTAAATTTATGAAAAAATATTCCAGGCTGTTGCTGGCTGCCCTTCACTACAACAGCAACAGTAACAGGGAGACGGCCCGAACCAAGGAGGGTTTGGAAAGGTATGCCGTACGTTACCCTCGTTTTAAAGAAGGTGGCTGGTCCGTGCAACCCGTGAAAGTGGAACCAACATATGGTAAATTATTTCATAAGTATATAAATATTTTGTGTGTAGATTAATTTTTATATATTTATGCATGTTCACCATCATATTTAAATGACTTCCATTACAGACTACGCTACAGAACTTCTTCAACGGCTGCAGGATGCCTACGCAAACAACCCAACTGGACTAAGCAGTGCAATATCTGGGATTAAATCAGCTGATCCTGGACCCCTGACAGCCACGTGTGACCGGGTGGACAAGAATGAAGCCATCGGACAGTATGTCAGAAAATCAAGGTTTTCAGCACAGGTACTCTTGTGCAGCTTTTATTTACACTGGGCCAAATTATCTGTAGTCAATTTTTTTGTAGATAATGTTTGTGCTAACAATAGAAACAGAGCAACAAGTTCTTTCAGAATTTTAATATTTTTAACAGTTCATACAGACACTGTTTTGCATTATATTTACAGTTACCACACTAGTCCAGATCAGGCCAGCGGAAGCCTCTGAAGTGACCAGCTTCACCTGGAAAGGCTGTTCTGATGGCGTTCACCACACATGATGGAAGAGGCTTGCGAATGTGCGCCCAATGATGCTGTTATAGACTTTCTAAGTCCTGTACTGCTTCTCTATTTCATTCTGTAACACACACACACACACACACACACACACACACACACACACACACACACACACACACACACACACACACACACACACACACACACACACACATCATATAAACACACCCACTACCTTATCTCACACTTTAAATAAACTGTGTTGGCAGCTGCTCAGGGCAGACTGTTCTCTGTCCTGAGTCGGTCTGTCACCCTTTGCAAACAATTCTATGTGTCTCATTTTGTCTTTCTCCCTTATCTCCTCAGCGTCAGGTAATTAGGTTGATTGAGAAAATCCCTAACATAAATTGGTCCTTCGAGCGGTGCCTGGGGGTCTTTGCTGTCGATGCCAGATGCCATCCGCCGGACAGTGCAGCGCCCTGCTTTCGCTGGAGGTCGGCGCCTGGGGTCTGACGTCGCCAGGGGGCCACCGGGTCTGCGAAGTCAAACTTCTGAGCTGGGGAGATTTGGTGAGACATTCTTGTCTGTATCTAGATTAAAAATTGCCGGTGGGGTGACTGTGAGTTTACTAAATTGGGTTCAGTCCGCCGCAAGGGGCTGTTGGTCGGGTCCGCCGTAAGGGGCTCCAGGTTCAGTCCGCCGCAAGGGGCTGTTGGTCGAGTCCGCCGTAAGGGGCTCTAGGTTAAGTCCGCCGCAAGGGGCTGTGGGTTAGTCCACCGCAAGGGACTCTTGGTTGTTTGGCTTGGTTTTTGCACGTTTTACCGTGATAAAACGTTAGCTCCAGTCACCCATTTGTTAGTCTGTATGTCTGTCTATTTGTTTGTTCATTGTTTGGTTGCTGTTGGATGTGTGTGAGAGTAAAAGAGAGTAAAGACGGTGCTTTAAGGAGGCAAAAACGCCTCAATGTGATGAAATTTCTAGGACATAGATTAAATGCCATGGTTTGTTTTTTTTTGGTAATCTGAAGGTCGCTGCATGGTGATCTTAAAATTGAGCTTATAAGGGACACAGCCAAAGGCTGATAGAACAAACTGAACCTAGAATATGAATTATCAGAGTTATGGCTACAACAAGCTTCCCGTGGGGCAGATTAGAGAGAAAAAAAGCTGTTCTTTACATGAGGTTGTGTCAGCCTTGAATTACAGCTGATATAATGTCCCTATATAGGAAAAGCTTAATTTGGCCCCAAATTGACGTTTTGTGCTATGTAAATTGAAATATAAAGGACCACGTGAAGATTGATAAGCGAAGTGGCAAAATTATCCACGGAAAATTAACAAAAAACCCTTATTTCGGCATAGTGAACAGCACAAACGCGTGAGGATAATTACTTAGTTCCACAAATAGCTCATAACTTGAAGAATAAATGAATGTATAGCTGAAGGAGAGTGGAAAATAAATAATTACAAGAGTATTCAGTACGAATAAATTAAGTTCATCTGGAACAGAGCACAGTCAGTTGGAAAATTAAAGTAAACATTATAATATAGCAGCATAAAGGAGTTTTAGAAATTAGTTAAACTTTGGACACTTATATGGTTACAGTATTATATAATATATAATATGTGATATATAAAGTAATATAAAATACTGCAGGAGACCGGTAGTTTTAATCCTAAATTTGAACGACAAGACACAGATAATTCAAAAAGTTGATCTACAGAGTCACACTGTCCGAGTTTTCAGGAATTAATTTGAACAGTAGGTGTAGAGGATTCAGTTGTTTGAGAAGAAGATAGAGAGTCAGGAGTCGGATATCGTTGAACAGCGTGGGGATCATTTATTACAGACTTCAAGCAGTTGACAATCGACACGTACAGACAGCCATCTGAGTACCAAGCCCCCCGAATGAAAGTGGGGTGGTTCTCTTATAGTCATTCTGTGTTATGCAACTTCCGTGCATGCACATACACACACAACTGACTGTTCTCGAGAGAGTAACAGTGGATTGAATGTTCTAGCATTAACATTACTTTGGCAATCGTAGCTGGAGAAACAATGTCCTGTCCAAAAACCCCTGGACAGCTGGTTGTTATTAGCTTATCTGATACAGTTCCCGGAATCAACGGAACTTAGCTTCTGACAAACAGTTACTGGAAACCTCAGCACACGGTCATAAACAACATTCCTTAGCAGTTCAACTAGAGAGCCAGACTAGACTCTGTACCATTCTAATAATCAATGTAACTGATGACCTATTGACCTTTAAAGGCCACTACAGTCCTCCCTTTGGCGGCAGGAGCCGCCAAACGCTAGTTAATGCAAGTGAGTAAAACCAGACTAAATGTAGAAGTGTAGGATAACTGTAGTATGAACCATTAAATGAGTGCCAGACTAACGTGAAGACTGTATAACTGAATATGGTAACACAATACATGACCACGAACCAAAACATGCAATGATTCAACAGAAGAACAATGCAAAACTACCATGCATTTGACTAGTACAATGGCTAAGTAACCGAATAGTAAACAGTATGCAATTGTAATAATGGAGATAATGGTTAGCTGTAGAACATGATGTGACCCATGACTGCAATTCCAACTGAACACGTCATGACACAAAAAATAATGCACACACACCCTGTAAGGAGGCGAAAACCTGTCCGCTGTTTTTACAACAGGAAAAATTCCTCCTTGACCTCCCAGCCCCAAGATGGGACGATCACACACAGCACAGAGTGAGCATACAAGGCTAGCCTACGGACACAGATGACATGTTGTCCTCAAGTTAACACAAAACAAAAACAAACACAAACACCAAAAACACATGAAAACTACCAGCCGATAAATGTCATGAATCGGCTGTAAAAACAACCATGTGAATAGAGAGTACTTAACCTTAGCGAAATTTTAACGAAGTGTAATAACCGTAAAATAACACGAAGAGTAGATGAACCAATATGCTAAAACACTGTAAATGAAATGAAAACACAAAGAACATATGAGTACTGGAGTAAAATGTAAGAGAATAACATGAGTGGTGCAATAAGCTAAATGAACTGCGACTGGTGTGCAGCAAAAACAAAAATAGAGTCACTGTCTCAGACTTTGGAGTGGTGAATGAAGCAAAAGAAAAACTCAGAGTCAATTTCAGTTTAATGACGTCAGCGGAACAGGGGGGGGGGTGATGG